>JAPDHH010000237.1:0-279067 GCA_032158285.1 Phytophthora sansomeana
CCTAAACCTAAACCCTAAACCTAAACCCTAAACCCTAAACCCTAAACCCTAAACCCTAAACCCTAAACCCTAAACCCTAAACCCTAAACCCTAAACCCTAAACCCTAAACCCTAAACCCTAAACCCTAAACCCTAAACCCTAAACCCTAAACCCTAAACCCTAAACCCTAAACCCTAAACCCTAAACCCTAAAACCCTAAACCCTAAACCCTAAACCCTAAACCCTAAAACCCTAAACCCTAAACCCTAAACCCTAAACCCTAAACCCTAAACCCTAAACCCTAAACCCTAAACCCTAAAACCCTAAACCCTAAACCCTAAACCCTAAACCCTAAACCCTAAACCCTAAATCCTAGACACTAGACACTAGACACTAGACACTAGACACTAGACACTAGACACTAGACACTAGACACTAGACACTAGACACTAGACACTAGACCCTAAACACTAGACACTAGACACTAGACACTAGACACTAGACACTAGACACTAGACACTAAACCCACCCATATCAACAAACCTTGATCCTCGACCAACCAGTCAAAGTCCATGGAGTACTTTGACACGCGAGCCTCCTTCAGGTCCATCGTTAACTCCTCGGCGAACAGCTTCGCCACATCCGGCACATGATCGTTCATTATGTTACCGGCCTTCCTCTCCATCTCGCGTTTCAGGGCCTCTTCCGTCACATCAGCGACCGGGGTCTGCAGCACATAGTGTGCGAGATGTTCAAGGATGCGAGGCTCGACAGAGTTCTTGATGCTAAAAGTCACGCTCTCTTGGTCTTCGCCGGTGACCATGCATCGCTCTCGAACCTTACTCAGATACGGACGACGATCGCGTAGGAGCCTCACCAACACTGGTTGCCTCCATGCGGTCAACTTAGGCGCCTTGATGAACTCAAAGATCGGCTGGGTGATCGTCATCTCGACGTCCCCATCTTGATCCACAGCACCGAAACCAGCCATCATCGTCTTAGGTAGCTATTGTTAACAATGTAGCAAACTAAGCGCTTGACAGTACATTGCGATGTGATTTTATTGAAAGCAAATGATTCTCGTTCGTACTTCCTGCTCTTCTTGTCTCCACTGGTGGCGTGCTTCGTGTCAGCATTCGCCACCAACCATTGTTCCTTAATTATGAAGTGCCGCTGTTGACGCGGCACACATGTAGATTATTCAGTCGAGGTGTTGATACGGTCATGGCGGTTGCTTGTCGTTGTCGGTTAATCATCATGGCCCATGGTGATGCGGTAACAGGCTGTACACTCGGTGCCTCCAGTGCTACAATAGCTCAATGAGGCACTGAATCGTAAACTACTGCTCTGCACTAGAAAGGGTAAAATATCTTGAAGCGCTATCCTCAAATTCCTTGAAGCCTTTGGGTGTCATCAAATACGCATGGAAATCTTTAAGCGCAGGCTGCAGTTCTACAAGGCGCTGCAGCATATCCAAGGTTCCGGTTGGGCAGTCGAGTATGACCGAGAGAGATTTCATTTTATCGAATTGCAATTCATCTAGTCGATCACGTCATTTTGGAGAGCGGCGAAAATACTCCGCTATTTTGCGAAAACGTCTAGTAGATTTTCGAACCGACTCCATGTCATCAGAGCTGACCGAATGTGAAGATTTTTCAGCTTGCGCGACAATTGTCTCAATGTCATCGGCACTAACAAAACTCTCGTCACCATCGTCATCCGGGTTATCTTCCATGTCAAGCAGCCTTTTATCTATCAACGATATTGGACCGTTAGAAGTAGCCAGACCACCACTTTCCGAGATTACGAAACTGCTAATGCTGTCTTGGCCTATGTCGTCAATTACAGTGCCATCCGCGCCATCCGTCACCTGGATTGTTAAGTCACTACTTCCCATCAACAGCGCAGCAGCCACAACCAGATCTAGCGAGTGAGCAGCACAAGATCTGTGGGCTTGTTTCATTTTCCGGCACGCAGACTTGATATTTGATGCAACGTCTCGTAAAAATCGTACGCACTTCTCGTAATCAAACTTCCACCAAGAAAACAATGCTGGAGAGAATTTGCAATGGAATCTCCATCGTGGTTGCCCGGAATGGCACGAACGTCAAGGATCCACGACTTCATGTTGAATAATGCATCCACGTAATGAAGCGTGAAGCTAATGTACATATTCAGTCGCTTGGGTATGGAGACGCACTGGAACAGTTTCGCGGGATGGAACTACCAACACTCCTTCCACAGTGTTAGCAAACTTAATTGCCTTAATGAAGCCACGATCACCAACAATACTCGATGGTCTCATATCACATCCAGCTCATTCTGCTAAAATAAACTCAAATTGACGTTGATCCGATTTCCCTGCTGACTGGAAAATGTTGCCAAACCTTTGCGAGTCATTAATCGTTTTTCGCGCCGACTATTATCTTCAAACGCCTTTATGGCTTCACAGTGCTGTTTCTGCATGTTGGGGTCGATCTTACCTTTTCCTATAGTGATTGCCACTTCTTCATCACAACTCAAACAGTAAAAGCACCTCGCGTGCTCTCCAGTGAGGTCGTTCTTGGAATGCTGGCAAACCGATCGTCGGCTACGCACACAATGAACTGATAATACACCTTTTCTCTTTGGTTTGGCACATTGAAACCTCTTTCATTTCCACGTTGACGAGATTGTGGTACTTTTGCTTTACCTCAACAAGCGAATGGGAAGCGACAGCTTGATGCTGAGCTACTCCGTGTGTTTGTGACATAGAAGCCGACCTCAACTCTCTCGGGCCAGCGCTTACTAATGATGCTCCCAACTGAGTTGTTCGAGGTGTTAGTGAATTGTAGACGACCACAGCACTCGGGAGTGAGAATTGCTGGTGATGCTCCCGATCGTGTAGCGCGAGGTGCTGGTGACTTTGTGGACGACCGCAACACTCGTGAGTGACGACTTGCTGGTGTTGCCCCGATCGTGACACATAAGGTGTTCTGGGCGAACTTGTGCGCGGTTGTGTTGCACAGGATGGGTTTGTATGACAACGCGTTGCTGTATGTGTGCTCTATGAAGGCTTGGGTTTCTTGCGCGGTAACTGGTTACGTGAATAGGGTTTGCGTCGCGCTGGAGGGATTGCCAAGTCGTCGGTGTCGCTTTGGGAATCCATTTCTTCATCCTTGGTGTGTTAGACCGAGAAGTAGTAACCCAGTGTCAGTTTTGATAATAGCGTACATGTGTCCACGAACCAAAGACCTCTACGGGTGTAGAATGAATGGTACGTCGAGATAGCGCCTTATGAACAGCTCGTATCCGTAGCCACTGTGGCCCCTTGGTCATGTTGGCTGGATCCTACCGTCTTACCCCGCACACTGCGCCTAGGCGTTATATTCGGACAATTTGAAATTTGAATTTGTGGCTAGTTTTTCGATTAGAGCACCAGTCGAAATACAACGCAGTGCACAAAATAGATTAATTACGGTACTAGTCGATTTTGCAACGGTGGACGTCGCCACCATCCATCGCGCTGCGACTGCAGTCGCTACAGGAGACCCCACTTCCTATTTTAAGATCATGGGCACGAAGGGCAAGCAAAAACGACGGAGCTACAGTATCAAGGACAAGTTTTTCTGGTCATTAATGTAATTTAGACAAACTTATGGTACCATTGTGCAATACCTCCGTGTTCAACACAGCCACCGAGCAAATAAAGACCCTAACATTGCACACTCGATGTGAACTACACGCAGGCGGGCTCGAACCCGAGCCAGCAGCACAGGAGGGTCAGGTCTACGCCGCTAAGCCAGATTTTAGCACCCGTTTGGCTGACTATCAAACATTGTATAAATATTCGTTGCACAATGCCTAGGCGTTATAATCAAATAAATTGTGTTTTGTATTGGTGCTGCGCTATAACGCCTAGGCGCAGTGTGCGGGGTAAGACGGTAGTGTGGCGTTCCCGTCTACAACTTGGCACTTAATCGTTTTGACCAATTAGCAGGAGAGGATTACTCGGGTGTCGGCGAGGTGTTGCTAGACGTCGAGCGTAAATCCTGGACGTCGCTTCAGCTCGCCGTCCAGTCGACGTCCAGAGGCCGGGCGTCGACACCTCTAGTACATACTAAGCTATGCATTTCTACGCTAGAACTCACATCATGTCCGACATGTTTGTGACCTACGTGTGCGAACGAGATAACAATCAGCATGCGCTTGAAAACAGCCGCGCTCTATTGGGTATGCAGTATTCCCATTCTTGGGTGAATCACACTGAACATGTGGCCGGGACGCACACTATTACTATAGAGAGTTTGTGGGAGACAAGGGTCAAGCATCACATTAAGTCAATGAAGGGGATGCGAAAGGACCACCTCCACTTGTACCTGGACGAGTACATGTGACGGTTCTTCCCGGCGAGGCAAGTGTGGATACATACATGAGTGGTATAGTTGTTGCTATAATCAGAAACGAAAAGATGTCGAGCTCAAAATTTTGAAATGACTTTGTAAATAGCGAGCCTGTTCTTCAGGAGAGCCCACACAAATACAGCCGTTTCTTATTATTTTGACCCCTTGAGCGGGGGGCCCGTACACCAGTCGACTTTGGTTTCACCTGGAAGACTGGTCGCTTCCAGATGCACGTTCGCGCACCACTTCCGGAATCGCGTTATAGAACGCTTTTCTGAAGACGATATCAAATCCTGAACACCCGGTTTCGGGTGACAGTATGGAATCCGGATCTCAATCACACAATCCTATCACGCAATAGAGTATTCAATAAAATTCGAGGGGGGGCTGCGGACTCAAACTGTAAATAGGTCTTACAACAAAGCGGGCATGTTTGGTCGTATCGATCCACATACATTCGTGCATGATGCCTTCAACTTGGCGTTGTGTACATACTTATGTGGCCTGATGTGTTGATTATGTTTGGTACATACATATGTGCTGTGCACTCGCTAAATGTTGCACGAACGTCTACCCAGCGGTCTTCAAATTAATCCTCGTGGGCCTACCTCCCAGTATAAAAAAGGGAATCCGGACGGACAGCCCAAGTAGAATATGAAATAGGACAGATCACTTCGGATGAGCGCCACCCGATTACCGCCAAACTTGGTCTCACCTCCCTCGAGAATCCTGCGGTGGTCTACGCTGTCACGGCGTGTCCAACGCAATGCGCAACACAGTGCCCCGTGGGTCACCTGTGGGCTTGCTGGTAAAACAATATATCTGTTGAATAGAGCTGCTAGAAGTTTTCTCCTAATCTGACATCATAACTACTTGGTTTCACTATGGGTTGGACGCGCGCACAGCGCCTTCGTCGGTCTGGTACACTCGAAAATGGAAGCCGAGTACACTGCTCGACGAGTGACATTCCACGTAATTTGCCCTTCAGAAGCTGCCTACGTCGACGACGTATGGCTAGATATCTGGCGGTACCGACTCGCGAGATGCTGGACCGACAAGGTAACTCATTTCGGAGTCCAGGCAACGTCGAGGGTGGACGGGTATCGTTCAGCGTTAAAAGGTTGGCTTAGCACGTCTAACGCAGATCTACTCACGATTCATCAATGACTTCAACACTGGTGGCTGCTGTTGATTGTCAAGCATCGAGTTGCTAAGTCAAACACTGAAATGATAATTCTCTCGCGGCTGCAAGGTGATTCTTACTCGCGCGTGGTCCGCAAAATTCACGTGCACGCACTCATGTGGTGCGTTGACATGTCCGCCCAAGTCGTATTGCTCTTTCAGCCTTGCTCCGGATCGTACTCCATCTCGACGGGCTTACCGTGTGCACAAGCTACACTCTGTTTCCTACATTCAACCTGTAGACTTCCACCGGGGTGGGTACACCGTTGGGAAGCACCAAACATGCAGTTATAGAGCTCGAGCGCATCAAGGACCGTAGAGCTGAACGGGTGACAGTACGACGAGCCCACAAACGTGGGCATGGAACAACAGGAACACGTAGAGTTATATCAGCGTTTGAAGGATCACTTCAGAATTCACTTACGCACAAGCAGTCTCTTGTTCATCAATTTTTCTAAGCCAGCCAAGCCATTTCGCGGCAAAACAAGACTACCTGTTCAACCTTCAATGTAGTTGTATTTCCCACACAAACAATTAAACCAAAGGTCCTTGTCGGTGAGTTCTGCATGTGGCGCAATACTTCTCGTAGTGATCACAATGACACGACAGTCTGTGCGGTTGCGCACCTCGGCAAAGCGGCAATTTGGGGACCAGGAATGGTTAATGTGGCGGACAATCCCGCCGCATTCTCCAGCGTCGGTTAACACATCTTGTTTCTTTGAACTGGCACTAAACATCCTCAACGCGTAGTGGCAATCGCTGATGCCCTCAAAGGAAGTAGTCAGGACTCCCGAATACTCGCCAACGACAACCAGCTCAGGCATCCACTCTGTTTCTCGCACTCCGAAACCCGTGGTAGTATCAAACAATTTAATGTTTGAATTCATGCCGATGTGATGGCCTCACCAGCTCCCGGAACCACAGTTATTCGCTGCACAATAAACTCCACTCGCTGCGTTCCAGCAACTTTTTGACAAGCATTCTCTCTTACCCCCAAATTCATATCAGGAAACGAGATCTTGTGTGGGTTTTGCTTCTTGGATATCTCATCACCCACATCGGCCGCATTGCTCTGGTTGTAGCAAGTCTCGCTGCATTGGGGTCTGGTCTCAAAAATGAGGTGCCAATTGGGTCTGGCTGGGCTTGGAGAGCAGCGATGCTGCAATTGTCATCGCTTTTAATGGACTGAGGTCGGGTAAGCATGGCAACAGGCCGCCCGTACTCTCCTTTTGCTGGGTAAACCGAGGTGACCACGTCCTGTAATGCGTCTTGGTCGGAGTCAACCGTTCGCTGACACAGTGATCGAGTATCAGAGGGGCAGGGAGCACAGCAGGCGCGGAGGATGCAGCTCGCACAGGGGAAGTAAGGTCGATGGCTTCGTTCGAATATCGATAAGAGCGCACCACAGCGTGTGCTACCTCACTCACGATAACTTGAGCTCCACTACAAACCTCTGTCTGTATGGCCCTCACAGTTGCCGCTAGTCGGTCCACTCTGGTCGGTCTCTCCACTATTCCATTTTCGAATGTGAACGATCGCTGTTCCCTCCACTTTGTCTTCTTGCGATCAATCTCCACGTCTTGGGGAGACTAGTTCTCGCCCTTGTATGGACTTCGGTGAACCTGTCCCAATAGGACATCTCCTGGCTAATCCTGGTCCAGTGCATCCGGTGGACGCTGGGAGACGGCGGTCCGGTCAAAAACGGGCAAACGCCACGACATTCTTTAGTACGGCTTCTTGAGCAGCAGAATACCGTTTTGTTGAATTTTTATCGGTGTAGATAGTGTTTTTTACGTAACATCTCCACTCCAGATAAATACCGCCGACCAGATAATACAGATAATGGTATCTATGCCCGTTAACTTCGTACGAAGATTGGGGAGAGCTTTCATCCCTCACTACCCTAGAAACCTGTCCGTCTGTCCGTGACTCCGTTCAACGTCTTAGCGCATAACACCTCTCCTGTTGCCTGACCGGGGTGGGCTTTTCTAATAGTGTACTCACCTGCGCTATAGCCTGGACCTACCTTCCTGACTCGCCTCAGCTATGCGTTTATTACAAATATAGCCCACTAACTGTCACGCAAATCCGACCTTTTCACTGGTCAAAAGTTGCCGAGCGCAGCGAAGGCGGCCCCGCCATTGGCTATTATAGGCGTGAGGCTTAGGATATATTCGAAAACCTGTGACACAACCTACGATCAGGCGCGCGAGTAGACACCAATCTGCGACAATCATTCGCTGGAACACGGACATTTCCTCGACAATGAAACCAACCGATTGGATGTAAACCGCCCGACGACCGAAACTATTCACAAAACCAGCACAATTCCTGGCCTAGATACTGCAAGTCTGGCGCGGTAGCAGCAGTCTTTTGCAATACCTATATGTAATACTTCATGCGAGCCTGCAGGCCTGCCGCGCACGAGATAGCGACCACTCCGCATGCAATATGGGTCGAACCAGTGTATTACACTTTTGCACGGCACTTTTGCTGCTTGGTGGTTACTGTGTTAGTGATTATGTCTCTACAACCGCTTCTGCCACACGATTGGCCAATAATAGCGGTTGTGTGCAGTACATTGAGTGGTGTGGCATACCCAAATTAGGTATAGGTACACAAAGGTGCATTTACATTGTTACGGCCGTGGCGCTGGCGGTAAGGACTACCAGGAAGCGAGTACCAGACATGGGCATACTGATTGATTGAACCGATGACACTGCTACACTGTGTGATGTCATGTGTGAGTTGGGGCGACAGTGTGTAAGTTGGAGTAATATAGTGTGTTCGTACATAGTGTTAGAACAGTCAGTCAATACGATGGTGGCGTGCAACGCGCAGTAAGTACTCCTGTTAGCAGTCTATACCACGAGTGCTACACTACAGCAGTCTACATTACGAGCAGCAGTCACTACAGCAGTCACTACACCAGTCTCATATGAGCACCTAGAAGTAATGCAGGGTGATTGGACTATGGGCGAGGTTGTTCATAGAGTTGCATATATTCTGCGGCGGTCTACAAGGATAGACGTTGCGGCTGCGATGCAATACAGTATCACGACGTGTAGCACTGCGACACTCGAGGCTTAATCGAAGACATAACGCCAGTCACATGTATATGGTACGGCAGTGTGTGCAGTAGATGTATACGGGTAACCCCGGGTTATGCGGTGAGCTCACTGCGAGAGCGTGTTGTGGAACAATTTCGACGTAGCCGAGGAGAACGGTTTGTATGAGAACAGTTTACAAGTGTGTCAGTACGCTGCAGTGAGTATATCGGTAGTCCAGAAATGCGTTTCCAAGCGAGAGTGAGTCATCCATGGACCACATCGACCAGCAGTGTGTGAGTGTGTGGTGTGAACACGTATAGCAAGACCCGTAACTTGGCTGGAACCTAGCCTGAGCGATGACGCAACCCGCATATACACGGATGACGGTAGTGCAATGACAGTGTTAGAACAAACTACTGAACTACACTCGGCAGTTGTACATCAGTGCAGTTAGATGCACGAGCCACACTGTAACTAGCGATGCAATGTAGATATATGGCCGAAGTGGAACCCGTGCTATCAACGGGGACCAGTATACTGGAGATACACCATACCATGTATGTACAGCATCATTGTCGCGCGTACAGCAGCGATCATCTTAACGTTTGACGATACTGATAAAGCCCGCGACGCGTAGCGTAGGCGGGCCTGTTTACTTTGCTGTGACCTAACACTGACCATAGTGACCACGGGAGATTGACACACTGTATACTGACGCAACAAGAGTATGAACGAAAGACGTTGATGCTGCATAGTAACAGGCAAACAATTGCATGGTATATACATAGGTTCTATTGTGTAGGCTGTGACTTAGAAAAAGAACAACAATCCCCGCCGAGCGAAGCGAAGGCGGGGAAGCACAGTAGTAGAGCGAGCTGGAACAGCGAGCGACATGGGTTGGGACCCAACGTACCCTACATGAGATGGGTACCAACGTAACTATGCATAAACCTTAAATGGTATTAATGGTATTATATCAAATTTATACCATTTGAAATGTTTTAACGCTTCATTTATGTAGATAAAACAAAAATCAGCCCGCCGGAGCGGAGCGGAGGCGGGCGGCCCACTCAGCTGGGACCCAGCACTGACCCACCGCCACAAAGCGGCGGCGCCGGTTAGTTCATATACTCGGCGAGTAATGGAGAAGCATCTAAAATGTTCAGGTCATTGTTAATTCCGGAATTCCAACAAATGCTTGCCGAATATGTAAGTCAGCAGAAGCTACCGCTTCTAAGACCACTGTAGCTTCTTTGAGACTCCTTGGAATGCACCACGCCTCGCGCACGGGCAATTTTTCCAGCTCCATTTGATGCAGTCAATGGGTCCTATCATGCCATGAAAACCTCTAGCCGCGTTGAATTCAAGTAACTACAGTATGCCTTCTTGATAGGGGAGTTGAAGGTGATGGGGACCGCACAACTTAATGATGTTACCGATGATTTTTTCTTCAGACTCGATGACAGTACTCTCTTCAATATAGAAAAATATCCATCTAGCGAATTCACTGAGCATCCGTAAGCACGTTTTCGAATAGCAGCAGCCACTTTGATCACTGGGTGCACACCAAACTTGCCGGTACATTCCTTTCGTCACGTAAAATAAAATAAATAAATAAATAAAATGAAATAATCATTGCACTCTCCGAACCTGTCAACCATAGCTAGGAACAAAACTTTGTTTTGCTCATACGGAATCGTCTCCTAAACTGCTCCTCTGTATATGTTGGTCTTGAGCACAAATTTGTTTTGAAGAATCGCTTGTACGTTTCAATGTGATTATGATGCAAGTTGGCACTCCTTCCTGGTCTTGAACCCCCATGTCTCTTCTTTCGCGACCTTCACCGACCAAGAATGCGACTTGTACAAGCACCTAGCAGAGATCTAGAAGGCCCATAGAGCTCATTTTCCAACGCGATGGTCTCAATTCGACTACTAAACAGCCTCCATGCAATTTACACTATAAATACACCGTTGGAGACTCCCCACTATAGCAAAGTTAAATGTCTTTTATTTGCACTCAAAGCCCTTTCACGTTTCCATATCGCTTTTGCAAATTGCACTACCGTTCGAGCTCTTATATGATATCTGATAGAGCTCTTATATGGTATCTGATAGAGGTCTTATATGGTATCTGATCAGCTATATGCAATCTCGAGGAGCCGCTGTTTAAGATTTTTGTAGCTCTTCAACCAGATCTCGGGTGGAAGCAAATGAGTTCTCGTTAAAAAGCTTATCCCCTCGGCTATCTCGTTGATGATTCATGCCTTATAATAAGGAGCAGCGTAGGTTCATCAAATGTTTAACCCTTTCGCGAGCCCCTTGGCTAAAGTATACCATACAAGCCTATGTTATTTGAGTCTTTAAGGGCACATTTTTCGCTCTTTAAGAAATCCACTGTACTTGCATTGGACTATCTCTTGTAACAAATCATTGAAGATGCTATGTTGATGCAATCAGTCTAGTGAATACAGACTCCGCCCACAAACTGAAAAGGGTGGACCTTCTAAGTTCTTACAGGATATAAAGTATGTACCGAATATAGAATATCACAATTCAAAAGTACAACACTTCTCTTCAAATTAAGACGTCGCTCATTCTCACTTGCTGTCGGCGCGCGGGAGGAGGTCTGTTCTCCTTGTCGTCTGGGAACACAATTCCGCTTTTCATGAAGCAGTGGCGAATTGTCTCCATAGTGATATCGTCCCATGTTTCGTCAATCCACTTCATTCCTTGCAGTTGGCCAACATAGTAGATACTCTTTCCCTCCGGAGCTTTGTCCGGCATCGTCTTGTCAGCCCTATCACATGCCAAACTCATGTGTTTATCGCGATAACCACTCTTCACCGCCGCAATAGTTCCTGCGTCCATAGGCTGGAGATATGACGTAGGGATTCAAAATTCAAACCTTAAGTGTGGACCACATAAGGTGTGGGCTGCATCTTCCTGCTGAATACGCAAAACCTGATACAACCGATTTTGCAAGGGTATAAGCAGGATGTAGTTTTCAGTTTATGGGCGGAGTCTGTATACAGTAAAGTGCCTCAATAGTGACCTCCTGATATGTACCAAGCTCCACAGGTATGTTAAGCAGTAAGGGTACTGTCTCGTCTCACGGAACTAGCAGAGTACTGACTTACTGTAAAATGTAGCTCGTGTCAGATCGAATGCAGCCAACAGTGCTAGACAGACAATTCCCTTCATACATCCGCGCACCACTGTATAATCATTAAAGCGTCTACTCTATACATGTACTAGCTTTCTGCATGCTCTTAGAACCCCTCACCAACTCGACGATGCTTCGGTGTCGTTGGTAGCGCGGTCTCTAGTTACGATGGCCGAGACAATCAGCTTGAAGGCAACGGAGGGTTCGCTCTGGCCGCAGCACGCAAACTGTCGCGACGGCTTCTGCATGGGCCTGAACTTGGTATAAGTCCATGCCGGCAACCCATTTAGTGTTTCACCCGCACCTCGCGGTGTCTGTTGCAAACAAGCAACTGCTGCATCCTGGTCGTGTGAGAGCGCTTCTGGGAGAGCTCGGATACAGCATTCACCATGAGTCTTCTTGCTTAGATAGCAGAAGGCTTAGTAGTGAAGAGGAATTCACGGCAGTGTGCTTGCTAGCTTTGGTTGCGCGCGCAGCGATATTCCCTTGCACGACCTTTCAGCTACTCCCTGGGTTCGGTTTCAGCAAGCGGATTGGCGGAATCTTATCGTGGAATCTGATTGGTGGAGAGTTGTCACTAGAGCAGTACAATGGGCTATCATGGGTTCAGCCACTGGCTGATCGGTTCCTGCGGAATATAAGATTACGCCACGTCACTATTGAGGCACTTTACTGTAACTTGATTAAAGTATGCTCGTATGATTACAAATACTACAGTATTTGCTATGTTAACTAAACGGTCCAATTTCATTTGAACTTTCGTTAAAGGGCGAAAAATACGCCCCTGTACCGCGAAAGGTTTAAATCCGCAAGGCGGCTATTGGAAGGACCCGACCACTTATTGGCCATCCGGGTAATTTGTTATGGAGACCGCTATCGATTTCCTCCGAGCCCCCCCCCACCACCACCACCACCACCACTCACCACCACCAACACCACTCTAAAACAAGCTTTTGCTAAGTGCGAACACGTCAGCGTCAAAGTACAGCTTTGGTGCGCGAGCAAAATCAAACTTGCTTCGAGGGGCCGGTGGAAAAATAATATTATGCTATAAGCTAGTTCAGCACGAACACGACCTAACAATTATTTTAACAAAAAGCCTCTACACAAAAGATAGCCGTTCACTTCGATTGCGAAGTAACAGTCACCTCTAACCAGGCTGACACATTTCGATGCATTTTCAGCAGCGTAGTTGAAACCGAAAATAAGCCAATATTCCTGGTGGGCAGTCTACAGCGCAATGTTCCGCCCGTTTACCCTGGAAGTGGCGTAGATTTTGAGCTCAGCAGTTCCCGCCCCTATGTTGCCAAGATACTCACCATCTAGCATCCCGTTCAAATTTTCCAAAATTGACATATAGTTAGTCCGTGGGAACGCATAATTGTACAGCGGCATGCCAAGGTCGTAGGGTTTACAGCAGAACAGACTTGGCCTCTCCTTGTCCGGGGAGTACTAAAAAGGCTGGCGGCTATTATTGCGGTTTCTAGCATTGCGAAGCTTCGTCAACAAGATGTTGGTATGTTGCGTGCCACTGATTCATGTCGGGCGAACTGCTTAACAGCTCCTTGAGTAGGGCATGCAGGTCTCCCATCTTGAAATCCTCCTGTCCTACTAAACCGCACAGCCCGAACACCTTCTGAACATCGCTTGCACTTTCAGTATCCACCCAGTCAACCGTCCATTGCGCCACATTGTCGTAACGTAGGGCCTTGGGTACGGCTGGCACCCACCAACACATCAACGGGTCACTTCGGCTTATTTTTCAGTTTCGAGAAGAGGATGTGCAGTGTCAGAATCTCTCCGGCGGTTGTGATTGTAGCGTTGATGTGAAACACCTGTGCCTCGATCCACTTTTTCGCAACAGAACTTTACATGGACCTCTTGTAGTTACGGTCGATTTGGCTCTGTTTCAAAGTATCATGGGGACCGATCCATTTTGATTGTGTTCCTTGGTTTGTTGCCATGCTCGGTAGTGCGTGCTGGACTTGTGGATGAAATTGAGGCAAATGCCCGGTGCATCTGCTGGAAGGATACGCGTAGTAGCTTGCCGACAGGATATCAGGTCCCTGCGTTCTTTAAATTGAGCCAGCCACCCCCGAAAGCTGCCCGTCTCGTGATGCATCGGTGAGCTTCTACTTGTTCGCTTGTTGCCAAGAACGTAGAAGCCGCCCCCTTTGGATCCCGAGTTCGTAGTCGTCGAGAATAGAGAGCTCTTCGCTGAGGTTGTGGCTACGGCGCGTGATAGCCATGCCAAGTTGAGTTGGAACGAGGAGGAGCTTGGGTGGGTTGCAAGAACGTTGGAAAGTGAGAAGCCGCAATGTAACTGTGTCTGCGATGTCCGGAAATTATATAGGTTAGTAAAGTCTAAAGGACTGGACAGCACTGCTCTAAAAACCATCCCGCGGGTGTCTTTGTATGTTGGTATGCGTTGTGTCATAAGCACGAACGCCGACGGTCAATAAACATCCTGTTCACTATCGGCCGGGATAAACCTCATCAAGTGAAACATTGGTGTAGTGGGTCTTCAAGTGGGTACACTGTGCCGTTTTACATCCTACCATCCAGCATACTTTCGAGTGCTTCTTATCTGAGCCCCACTTCGCATTCCTCCGGGCCCGTGCGTACTCGGGGCCCAAGTCATGGAGAGTTTCCTGAGCGACACGGGCGCCGACGAGGACGCGCAGGAGCGGCGCTCCGCCTTCTTCGCGCGCTTCCCGCACCTCCGCGAGTTCTTCTGCGGCGGCACGGCGGCGGCCATCAACATCCTGGTCACGTTTCCGCCTAACAAGGTCATGTTCCGGCAGCAGGTACCGTAGCCGCTTGACTCCAATTACCCAGTTAAAAGGCGCTAGTTTCTGATGTATTGTGCAAAAAGTTGTTTGGTTTGAACACGTGGCAGGCCTTCGAGAACGTGCGTAGTGAAGGATGGGTGATGCTCTACCGAGGAGTGAAGCCCCCGCTGTTGCAGGCTATGGTGTCCAAGTCCATTATGTTCGGGCTCTACAATTTCTACGACGAGATGCTGACGAGACACTTTGGAGATCATGCGGGGCTGAACCTCCTGGCGGCGGGGATGGCCGGCACGTCCGAGGCCGTGCTGGCACCTTTTGAGGTGCGATGAGGAGTTCGTGGCCAAGAGGAAACGTTTTGTTTGCTGACGTTGTTACTATGCCTCTTGTGACTGTATAGAGATCCCAAACGCTGTTGCAGACACCCAAATTTAACCGGGAGATCGCTGGAGCTTATGATGCTATGGTGCACATTAACAAGTATGGACTGAAGGAGCACTACCGAGGATTGACAGCTATTTTGTGTCGCAACGGACCGGGGAATATATTATTTTTTGGGCTACGAGGGCCTGTACGAGAGTTATTTCCGAAGGGAGAGTCAGCAGCGGCGACCATGACGAACGACTTTTTCTGCGGTGCCATGCTAGGCGCCATGATCAGCACATTCACCTTCCCAATCAATGGTGCGTCCTGTTAGCTTCTATTGTAACGAGCAAGGTGGGTTGCTGACAAAAAAATTTGATGCAGTGGCTCGGACACGTATGCAGAGTGTGTATGGACAGCCATTCATCGGACCGGTAGTGGCCTTGCAGCTAACATACCAAGAGCGC
The DNA here is from genome assembly GCA_032158285.1 of Phytophthora sansomeana. Lineage (NCBI taxonomy): Eukaryota > Oomycota > Peronosporomycetes > Peronosporales > Peronosporaceae > Phytophthora > Phytophthora sansomeana. The sequence continues at coordinate 15,379 of JAPDHH010000237.1, forward strand.
GGCCGAAGTGTGAGGAGGTTGTACCGTGGTGTCCAGATGAACTTTTTCCGGTCGCTTTTGTCGTGGGGCATCATCAACTCTACATATGAGAAGCTTAAATCAATCACATGAGCTTAGTTGTAGACACAAGAGTAGATGAATTCTGGTAACTGCTAACTTAGAGCGACACAAAGGTTGTTATCGAACTCATAGTTTGTTGTCTCAAGCAAGCGTTGTTTTGGCGTTTAGATAAAAACTTTGAGGGCCTTTTCACCTTGTGCCCACACTTTCTCTACGTGGAGTCCAAGTTGGCGTCGAGCTATCGGTATCTTGCCTCAATCATGCATGACAAGTACAACGCACCACATTCCTCTTCAAACACAGATCAATTACACTTAATTCTAACCAGGAGGAGCAAGTCATCGATGTGTTGATGCAGAACTCGGGATACGTGTATTTGACTTTCATTCCGCACTCTGGTAGAAACAATTTTCACATCCGCCAGTATTCAACCCAGCACCATGACTCACAATTCATGAGTAAGAGTGCATTGCATGTACAGTAGAGATAGGAACGGGTACTGTATATTTTCCGTCTGAAATCGGTGCAGCACTCTTCAACTTATCACTACTTGTTGACTTAAGGTGTTTCACGCAATTCAAAAGCTTTTGTGTGAAAACCATGGCAAGCACCGTGCCAGTATATTGTATCAGAGACTGCCAGGCTTTTTGAACTCTGGTATTCAACGCTGCTTCCAGCATTGGTATCCTTGAATAACAAACCACGATCAATATGCAAATCTAGCGCCTCGGGTCGCTATTGACGCCCCGTTAGAATTGTGAATCCTTGCGCTCCAGCCACACCTCTCGAGCGCGAGGTTCTTCTCGCAATAATGGTCCTGTTATGCTCCGCCATGGCATTGGCGACAGAAGTTACAAGCAGATACATGTACCGTGCGTCGTGCGGTCCTTTTGCAAAAGGACCCCTTCCCTCCGAAGCTGCGTGTCCAGGAGCAATTGATGGCTTGTTGAGTACACTGCATACAACTCCATAGCTCAAATAGATTATGCTATTGTTTTAACTAGATATGTACACATTCTCAATGCTGAAGGAGCTGACGGGCCTCTTCAACCAACATCCCCTCGACTAGCTCCTGTGTAGCTGTGATGCTGGCCACCATAACGCTCAGCACAAACTCGGTGAAGGCTCCCGCCGTTGACGCGTCAAGCGAGCACCCTCTCGCCATCTGCGGTGAGATGAGACAGCATATCTGCAGCAGTGTGGACGCTGATTGATCTTGCTCGGGGAGTGTTGGCCTCTTGACAACCACGTAGCCCTTGTCGACAAAGGCGAAGTTGGAGTACGCAGAGATTTGCTGCTCCACCGCCTCCGCTTTGGAGACCCATACCACGACTTGGCGGTCAGCATCCACGTATCGACGAAGTGCTTGTTTCACACGGAAGTCGGCGGTTGATGGACTTGCCTGAAAACTTCATGGCAACTTCCTCCACAACGGTGTCGGAGCATGTCTCCTCGTCCTGGTGATGCAACAACATAAACATAAACAAAACGTTAGTTTAACAACAGCACTCCACGCGTATGAGACTCCGTTGCGCTCAGCTTACCTGCATCAAAGTCTGGTATAGATTTCCCCGGCGCCGCTCAACTCCTCGGTAGTGATTCCATGTTGCAGTGGCAGTGGTCTCAAAGTCAAAGGGCAGCAGCTTGTTGGCGAAGATATCGAGATACATGCCGCTCGCGCCATCCCGCATCCTCGCGTTGGTGTACGGTGTCTCCACTCGGCCCAAGCCGTTTAATGCAAATACGGCATCTAGCTCCTCGAACGCCATGTCCAAGCCACGTCGAAGCGACTCGGCTGTCTCTGTTTCCAGTGCAAAATCCGGGCCATGTTCCGTGCCATTGAAGTCTCCAAGTGCGGTGTTTGCTTGACCCGATAGCTGCTCCCGAATACGCTTCCCCAGTTGCGCCTCCATACTCCTCGTGAGGCTGGATTGGGTGTCCAGTACCATTCGCAGCCGCGTGTTTTCGCGCACGGCCTGCTCGCGCCACCGCTGCTGCCGCGCGGCCAAGTCCCAAATGGGCGGCGCTTCCGTCGTCTGCGGGGGCGACACGGGGAAGCCGAACGCTTGGCTCGAGAAGGCAATTGTGGCCGCGGGGGCGGAGGACACGGGCACAGGCACCATCGTCTCCAGGTGCTGCAGACGCAGAGCCCGCAGTTCCTCCTCCATCTGCTGCACCTTGTTACGCAGAAACTCCAGTTCATCGTAGCGGTCGTTGCGCGCCCTCCGTCTGCTCTTCCCGCGCGACGGTCGGGCGGCTTCGGCGGGTGTCCACGTGAGCGACTCGAGCATCTCCTGCAGCTCCGCGGCGTCCTCCTGGCCATCGGATTCGTCGTCGTCCATCAGCAGCTGGGAGAGTGTGGACGCCAGCATCGGGTCTTCCTCAGCAGAGGCCATCGTGGTCGTGTGCGGCGTCCTCGCCTCCTCTTCCTGTGACATCAGCCTCTGCAGCAGCGAGCAGTGGTAGGTCTCGACAGCAGACTAGCGAATTCGAATGTGGCCATTTTTTTTTTTTTTTGGACTTGAACATGCGGCAGATTGCTTGACGACCGCCTCTGACATAGCCGCTCGGCAACACGGTACAGTTAAACGGAGATCTATGATACATTTTTATAAGCAGCGCACGCCGGTGTCGAGGACTCCTTCAGCGCCTCATCCAGGAGCACGTTCTCGATCCTCTCCTGGCTGACGGTCGAATTTGCTACAATCACATTGAGGACAAACTCCGTGAAGGCTCCGACGGCCGTCGCGTCCTGGGCGCAGCTCTCTGCTTTCTGAGGCACCACGAGGCTGCACATCTGCAGGACAGTGAAGCCGCCCTTCACCAGCGCCGGCGACGTCGGCCGCTTGATGACCACGTAACCCTTCTCAGCGAAGCCCAGCCCCGCGAACGGGCGAGACTTGCCCTCGTCCAGCGAGTGCACACTCGTGACCCACACGACGACGATGCGGTCTGCTTCCACGTAGCGCCGCAGCACTTGCTTGACGCGGAAATCCGCGCGTGTTGTCTTGCCCATAAACTCCATCTTGAAGTCCTCCATCACCGTGTCGTCCGTCGTGTTGAGCTTCTTGGCAGCTTTTTCGTACAGGTTCCCGCGATGCTTCTCGGTGCCTTTGAAGTGGTTCCACACAGCCGTGTCCACGGCGTCCTGGTCGAACGGTAGCAGTTTGTTGCTGCTGATGTCGAGGTACATTCCGTTCGCACCTTCACGCATGCGCGTGTCGCGGCTCGGCTTTTCACAATTCACGAGCCCATTAGCAGCGAGAACTTCGTCCACCTCCTGGTAGGCAGCGTCAACGCTTGAGAGAAGCGCGTCGAAGGTGCGATTGTCCGCCAAGAAGTCCAATGTGCGGCCCTGTGCTCCGTTCTTGTCCACATGGTCTGCGCACTCCGTAACTTGTTGCCGCGCGCGTTTCTGAAGGAGCGTCTCCAAACTTCGCGCCAACTTGATCTGGCCTTCGAGTACAAGCTTCAGCCGTGCGTTCTCCCGCTCAGCTTTCTCTCGACGCAGCTTCTGCCGAGTTGCCATGTCTCGCCAGAACGGCGGGATATCTGGTCCTGCCACACTAAGCGCCAGTGCTGACCCTTTGGTCTCTGAAGGAAGAGCACTTCCCACCGTTAGAGCCGTGCTTTCCATGTGATGACGACTACGCAGCTCGCCCAACTCCGTCTCCATTTGCTTCACCTTGTTGCGCAAGTAGGCCAGCTCGTTCTTGCGCTCGTTGCGCGCCCGGTTCGGGTTCACCTTTACTCGCTTCGTGGGTTTGTCCTCTGCAGCATTGCTTGTGGTTTGGCAATGCCAATTGCGACACCCACCGCCTCGAACGCGGCCGTTCTTGTTCACCTTGACGACGTCGGGGGCTGTCAAATTGGCGGCTAAAGGTGCCAGCGGAGACGGCAGCGTAACTTGCCGCTGAGTGGATAGCTGCATCTCGTACGCGAACTCGCCACCTGACGACGAGCTTGTTGAGGGCGACAACGTGGCATGGACCAGCTCATCCAGCTCAGCGCCCAACAACGCGTCCTCCTCCGAAGAAGAAGTGCCGTCCTGCGCCACTGCCACCGGCGAGTCAAGGTAAGCGTCCAAAAAGCTTAGCGCCGCGTCCAACGCCTCGAAGTCCTCGTCCTCGTCGTCATGCAGCAGCAGCGCCATATCGGCCTGGGCCTGAGGAATCACGAAGTGGGCAAAGCGTTTACCGGTACCATACAGTAGTAGTGTACCGGTACATGTAGTAGCAAAAGTACTGTTTTTGTCTGAACTTGCACAGTTTTCTACTGCTTTTGTTGTCTGTATTGTGAGTTCTACTTGAAATTTCCGTGCGCGGTTCTTCAAACCAATCGCGCACCGAATCGCCCCACTCTCAGAATCACTTATATTCACTATGCCACCTCGCTAAGTACGTTAGCGTACTTAATACGATGCGTAGTGGCCTTTTTCATTTGACTGAAAAATTGTATTTGGGCGATTCGGTCAACCGGCCAGAATCGGTAAATTTAGGCGAAATTCACAATATGAGTCAGAAGACTGAGGACTCACAGGGCGGGTACTTTGTATCTTTGAGTGCTTCGGCAGGCCGTATCGCTTACATTGAATTTTGAAGCAAGCCTCCGACCTCATCCTTTAGCTCTGCCGTACGTCTGCCGATACTCACCATTTGTTTGCGCACGAGCTCGATGCGAGCGTTGAGCTACAAACCACTTTGGCGGATACTCTTGATCATGGTGTCTTGAAGCGCTTCGTATCATAGAGCGCAAAAGTCAAATGCCGAGGTGTGAGAGCGGAAAGTCAATGCCGAGGTGTCATTGAGTACCTGCGTTGGTTCAGTCATTTGTCGGTCAATGGCGCAATTAAAGTGCCGAAGGATGTCGACAAGACTTCTCTCTACTTGCGGCAACCAGTTCTTCTCGTCATGAGAAGCGGATCTCGCGCCGTCTGCTTGCCCTCGTCGTTGATCACAGGAAAGTTCAAGCAGATCATGACCAGCTGGCGCCCTAAAACATCGAGTTTCAGCCAACCGGTTTAACCCCTAATAAGTAGGGCGTCCCCAGCCGCTCCTCAGCAGTCCCATTCTTCCGATACGAACTCCGCCCAAAGCGCGTGCGCTCGAGCCGCAAGGCTTGATCAGTCTCCGTGGAGGACATGGAGCAGCGGCAGCTAGAGGAGGAAGAGGAGCTCATGCAGGAGGCGCTGGCGCTGCTGGCCGACTGCCAGGACGACGACTACGACGCCGCCATCTCGCGCCTGCTGCTGCCGTCCGACGACGAGCACCACAGCCCCGTGTCCGCCACTCGCAACGACCCCATCATGTCGACCACCGAAATGGCACCAATGTCTGCTCCTTTGACTCTGGGGGCAAGCACCTGCGGGCCATTGAGCTCCGAGGTGTCCCCCGCCGTGACGCCCGCTCTGACAACCGCCACCAGCAGCCCCGTCAAGAAGGTTCCATCGTCTGCCGCCAAGCAGCAGCGCAAGAAGAAAGCACCGACCGCCGCTGCGACGGGCTCCGGGAAGAAGCGCAAAACCGCTTCCCACAACTCGAATCGCGCCCGTGACGAACGCAAAGAGGAGCTCATCTATCTCCGCAAGACGGTGCAGACGATGGAGGCGAGACTGCGCACACTGCAGCTATCGCAGCGTCGGGCATTAGCTGCGCCTGCGCCTACACCCGCGAAAGCCGCACCCCAAGGAGAGGCGCAGACCTTCACGGAGGGAGCCTTCGCCCTCGCAGCCTTGCAGGGCCATGCCTTTGCCAGCGAACCAGTCTCGCCTGAAGATAGGAAAGAAGACGCGGCGATGGGCCCCGTGTGGACCGAAATCGCAGCGCGCCAGTACCAGGAGCGACGTCGGGTAGAGCTGGAAAACATTCGTCTTAAACTCATTCTGGAGGGCCAGATCAAGATGGCCAAAAGTCTGGAGAAAATGCTGACCAAGCGCACCAGCCTTCGGGTGAGTAGTAGACCTACTAGGGGAGAGATAGAGAAATGTTTCTTGCTAACAGTACTGTGGTCGGGTTGGTATGTACGAACGCGTAGGTGATGGAATCCATTCAGGGCAAGTACTTGACGAGCTTGCAGCACCGTAAACCTACCTCGACGGAGGAAGAGGACGAAGCGGCCATCTTCGCTCGTCTTGAAAAGGAGCTTGAGTCTGCTCTTGACGAGGTCGACGTCGTGTTTGAGGCAAATGGGCTTGCGCGGATGGAGAAAACATACGCCGACGCACAAGTTCGGCACGAGGATGGCACAACTGTCATGGAGATCTTTGCCAACAAGGTTGTTCCGTTCAGCGTGGAAGCTACGGGCCATGCGGTTTGGGAGCACTTTGTCCACTCCATGGACCACATTCCGTCGCGCTTTGTTTATCAGAAGCAACTGAAGGTACAGTGTTTGAACCCCTGGACTGTTGAAGGCTGTCGTGCTGCTAGGACTGGACTAATTACTCTGAGTATTGCCACGTAGAAGACGGAAACAACGGACGACACGTTGATGGAGAGCTTCGGTCTCGAACTTGTCGGCAGTCGTAACGCTACCGCTGCATTTCGCGTTCGCCAGATCCGCCGGAAGTTCGTACAGCCTCACCGCGTCGTGATTGCGTGGCCCATGTATTCCGAGGCACTGGAACTCTCTGCTGAGCCTACGAAAGGTGTTCGCCTCCATGAAAAGTGTTTTACTGTGGTCAAGGCCCTTCCGAACGCCAGTGGTCGTCGTGGTGCCCTAATACAATCGTGCTACGTTCTCCGCCCGGAGATTTACGGTCATGTAGCGGACCGTGAGCGCATTCTCACCACTCTAACGGACTTTTTGTTGGACTCTGTCTCACATACAATTAGCTCAAGCCACCAAATGATTGAAAACTACCTGCTCGATGGAGCACTCCACTTTCGGGGTGAACCGAGGTCTCTGACGCAGGTGAAGATGCAAGATGGCTCGATCGAGGAAAAGTCCGCAACAGACAATGACAGATAGATCACTCAAGCATTAGATCGGGTGCAGTTGCTAACACACGGAGCCTCCTGCCAGACCTACTGGTTGCTTAGCATGAGACTTTGTACAACACATTTTGTAATTAACGTTATCGTTGAAACTCGATAAATTCTGCCATGACTTGATATGCTACACGCTTTTTACATGTAGTTGAGATCTAGATTCGTTTCTTGAGTGCTTCACTTAGAAGGACGTTCTCGATCATTTGGTGGCTTGCACTGATGCTACCACTCACGGAACTCAACACGAAGTCCGTGAGAGCACCAACTTTCCGTGACTGATCTGGTCCATTACAGTCACGTATTTCTGGCCGAATGATGTAGCACGTCTGCATCAGTGTGCAGTCTTCCTGGCCTGTAGCAGGGGGCTTGATCACGATGTAACCCTTCTCCAGAAAGCGGATCCCTGGAGTGGGCTCGGAAGAGAACTCCACTGTGTCTGTAATCGTACGCCAAACAACAACAATGCGGTCTTTCTCCAGATATCGCCTGATGATATGCTTCACATGAAAGTCGCCCTCCGTATGACCGTCCGTCATCTCCAATCCATAGCGTTCAACGACGGTGTCATCGCTGGCCTCGATATGCAGCGGCTGCTTCTCATAATATGTGCGGTGAGGCATGTGGTCCATTGAGTGCGCGAAGTGGCGCCAAACAGCCTTGCCTGTCGTAGGCATATCGAATGGCATCACCTTGTTCGCGTAAATCTCCATCACCATGCCCCGAGTAGCGTCGTGTTCGATTTTCGCAGTACGGTGTGGGGTTTCCATGCGGCCCAAACCATTGGCTTCGAAAACGGCATCCAGTTCTTGCCGAGATTTGTCGATCCCGGACAGCAGCATATCAAAATCTGCGCGGTCATCCCGAGCAGCGTTGGGTCCCGGCGCGGGTGATACACGGCGAATTCGTTTGCTTGGGCCGCCCAAAACCTGAAGAGTGTCCTTAAATCAAGGAACGGGGTCAGTAAAAACTTGGTAATCTCTCATCACGAGACATGAGGATACTTTACTCGTTCATTTTGACGCTTTCTGAGAATGCGCTCGAGGCTCTTGGCCATCTTGATCTGCTTCTCCAGAACCAACTTCAGCCGTATGTTCTCACGCTCTGCCTTCTGCCGCTCCAGCGCCTGGCGCTGTGCCATATCCCCCCAAACTGCAGCCAAATGCGCTGGCGAGGCCGTGCTCGCCATAGGTGCCGCCACTGACGAGAACGTAGCGGATGGCGTACTGGTAGACAACTTGGCAGCGCGCATGGCGGCCAATTTCCTCTTTGTCTTGGCATGTTGCAGCTCAGCGGCCGAAGGTGGAGCCGCAACGGACGAGAACGGAGCCGACGCTGTCTGGGGCTTGTGCGTGTTGCGCAGTTGGTCCAGCTGCAGCTGCAGGTCCTTGACTTTCTGCCGTAGATACACCAGCTCCTCCCGTCGTGCGTCTCGAGCTCGATTGGAGTATTTCCTTGGTTGTTTGGGTTTCTTGCCCTTGGGATTCTGCGGGTTGAGCGCCGGACTGCTCGAGATGGAGCTGGGGCTGCCTGTAGACGAGGGAATTATACTCCCACTAAGCGTCGAAAGGGTCAGAGCAGAGTCTGCAGTCACAGCTCCACACAGAGTCGAGTCTTGCTGGGGGTAATTGGGCGACTCCAAGGCGGTGATGGGCTGTTCAGTGAGCGTCGGCAGCTCCAAGTCCTCGTCCAGTTCGCCGTCGTGGCCGCTGATCTCCAGATCCGCCAGGTCCAACGCTGCGTCCGCTCCTAGCAGCCACTCGGTGGACGTCTCGCAGTCTGCAAGGAACGAAAGCGCCTCCTCCAGCGCCGCTTCCTCCTCCTCCATCGCCTCCAGGCGCATCTCGACTCGTCAAATCGAATACTGATTAGGCCAACTTGGCACGCGTACCAACAAATAGGTACGCATGTATGACAGAGGCGAGGTCGGCGACTACTGTAATTAAGCTGGCATTTGTATGTGGATGTCCCATTAGATACGGAGTCGTCTGATACAATATGCCAAACCGAAGGCAAACATGAGCAATACTTATTGCCACGAGCGTATCTTGTTGCCAACGAACACCTTCATCCTTGCCTTCATCGACCCCATGGATGCAGCCTCCTCGGCCCCACGTCCAGGCGCTGTCCATGCTGGTGCGATGGCGGTCAGATCAGGTTGACGTTCAAGCGTGCAGCCATTCGATTCTGTCGTCGGATTGTGACCTGTCAAATGATGACCAGCCGGTTCATAGAACTCGCAATTCTTTTCTGTTGAGAGGCGCGTTGGTGCCCGAGATGGCGCTGCTGCTGCACGACGACGAGGTGGAGGCGCTGGAGGCGGCGCTCTCCTTCGTAGACGACTTTCCGCACGACTCTTCGACGCACGGGGGTCTGCCGCACAGCCACGATCAGCTCCATGGCTCTCCTTTGCATTATAACTCCCCCGCGACGGAGCCAGTGCCTACCAGCATTGGGATGACTGGAGGAGGAGGGGGTGACGTCGTCGCGGACGAGGAGCTGGAGAGTTTGTTGCTGGAAGTTGGGCTCTCGGGATCTCCTGGTGCGTCGACGGACGTCAAGACGGAGCCGGCAGCGTTGGTGATGATCTCCGAAGGTGAAAGTTCCAACAACAACGGAGTTCTGCAGGGTAACGGTAACGGAGCCGCTCGTCGGGGCTCTCGTAGCAGTGGGGAGGCCACTAGCGGGAAAACAAAGAGACGTGTGAGACTGAACCCGAATCGAGCGCGCGACAACCGCAAGAACGAATTGGCTTACCTGCGCAACAAGGTGAAGCAAATGGAAGATCAATTGCTGTCGCTTCGCCAACAGTACATCGAAAACAAGGACTCGACCACCACGACCACCACGATGAAGTCGATTGTGGACACAGTGGGGATGCCACCAGTTTGGCGCGAGATGGCAGCGACGCAGCAACTGCGACGAGAGAAAGCTGAGCGCGAGAACGCGCGCCTGAAGCTAGTCCTGGAAAGCCAGATTAAGCTGGCGAAGAGTATGGAGGCCGTGATGCAGAGGCGGACGCGGCAGCAGCTGGCTGGCTTTAACGGTGTGGTGGCAGACGGTGTCGGCAGTGTACAGGGCTCTACATGGGACCTTCTTCTTGACAAGGACACTTACGATACACTGCTAGCCCGCGCTGAGGCAGCATACCATGAGGTTGACGAAGTGCTCGCAGCGAACGGCCTCAAGTACTTGGAGACGGCGTGCACGAACGCCCAGATGCGTGAAGGGCCAGAGGGGATGTATGTTGATATCTTCACGAACAAAATGCTGCCGTTTGACTTCAACACCGCTGCCGAGGCCGTATGGAGCCACTTCCGCGGCAGTGAGAAGCATCGCGGGAACCTGTATGAAAATTTCTCCAAGGTACGGGTACTGAGTATTGAGGTGACGTATGTTGGGGCGTTGTTGTCTGACCATGCTCCTGCGTATTGAACTCAAAGGATCTCGAGTCGTCGTCTGACACAGTGGCAGAGATGTTCGCGATTGAGTTCATGGCCAACGACTTGGCCGCTGACTTCCGCGTGAAGCAGGTTGTGAGGCGTTACATGGAAGCAGACCGCCAAGTCGTTGTCTGGGTGTCCACTGCATCCGCGCTGGAGAATTCCAAGTCTCCGTTCGCCAGCTTCGGGTTTCGCGAAAAAGGATACGTGATCAGCAAGCGCGTACGGGGCCGCGACGACTTCTCCATGTTCCAGAGTTGCTGCTTGGTGTCGCCCCAAATATCCGAGGGAGGCACGTTCGACCTCTCTACTGTCGGCACGTTTACCGAGTTCGTGCTAAGCTTCATGGTGGCCACCATCACGTCCAGCCAGCAGTTGATAGAGAATGTGCTGATGGACCAGTCGCTGCACCCGAAGCAAAAGGCGGAATCACCGTCGGGCTCGTGACGGTGCTGCACATTGGCAGTGACCATCAATAGACAAGCAAATTATGTGTGTGCAATTGTTTTGATTCCTTCCGACCCTGACCAAAGCGATTCGCAGTTCGTAAGAACTGTCGCTAGCCGGCCAGGACCCGTTTGTAATCGAACAACATTCGCAGCACATGTCAACCCAATAACATTCATGCAACATAACGATACGAGCCTCATAAGGAGTCAATTGCAGCTAGCGATGATTGTCCTTGCTAAGCTAACTCGTTACTTTCTAGTCGGCACCATTCTGCTATTGTGTTATCACTAAGCTGAATAAGGCGACTTTCTTCATTCAATGCGTGACTAGGTGGACGCGCCCATGCAGCAAGGTCATCTGTGAATGGCGTCAGCGTCAAGAATGCATTTCTAGACGTTACGCGTGATACGATGAGGTAGACTTGTTGTGGCTTATTAACAACAGCCAGCCTTGATTTCCAGTCTACCACAACCATTGAGTCGAGCGTTTCACCTTGTACTGTGTAGATAGTGGATCCAGCAGCGCAGACAAAAGGCAGCTGCCTTATTTTAACAAGTAATTTGCGTGAGGCATGGTTCCGTGCTGCCAGTAATGAAATACTGCTTTCCTTGTAAGCCTCAGTGTTGAAGAATACTGGAAATAAATTGTGTGATATGCCAGGACGTATTGGCTTGGCTGTACTGAGTCTGGGCAAGCGAAGAATCGCGTAATCTGAGTGCTGACTTGGCCCTTGAACGACCACATTGCTTCGGCTGTCTTTTGCTAGTCGAAACCGCGTACCCGACGGAAAATGAACGTACTCCAATGTGCCAATAGTACCATTTGCAACTCCTTTTGTAGTGGCAACACTACAAAAGGAGTCATTGGTCATGCGCATCGTGTTCACCATGTCTGGTTGTATCGGTTTGCCGAAATTACAGGTCCGTAGCCTCAATATTGACGGAGATAGCTGCACCGTGCTGGTTTGACGGAACGGTGACGAACTGGCGTCATTGGCCATGCGCATCGTGTTCGGCATGGCTTGTTGTATAGGTTTGCCGAAATTACAGGTCCGTAGCCTCAATATTGATGGAGATAGCTCCACCGTGCTGGTTTGACAGAAATATGGAGCCAAACGACCAAAACGATTATCTGGTAGCCCCATAATCATTTGAACGTCGGCTTTGCTCAAGTTATCCAATGCGTTTCTGAAATCGGCAACGACTCGCAGGGGATGCTGGTGCGTCGGAAGCAAATTGGCTGTTTCTCGTGCGAAGGCGTTGTTGATGGAGAGCCGTGTTGCATTTTCTGGCGTGACGAAAACGCTATTCTATCCGTCCGCGGCGAATTCAGGTACATTGTCAACGAGTCTACTGTTAATTAAATCAATAAATGCTGGAGTCCACTCGCCCAATCGTGCTCTTCGACAACCTTCACCCCATTCTGGATCGCTCCGAAATCTCATCGATTCATCCAAAATGATAACTTTACGAAACTTTCGCCACAAATCAAACCTAGCAGAGTCAGTAATACCAACAGATCTTTTAGTAGCAGGGTCAATATAAATGGGGTCAGACCCTATTGGAGGCATTTGGAGAAAGTCACCGACCAAAATTACGTGCACTCCCCCGAAAAGTATTCCAATCTTTTTGTATCGACGCAGTAGTTTATCAAGCTGGATCCATTCAGGCTTTGTCATCATTGAAATTTCGTCGATTGCGAGAAGGTCAAGTTCAAAAAACGCTCTTCGCTTAATTGCAAATTTGAGGCGAAGTAAAAAAGCTCGCGAGTGTACGACCTCCAATTAAAGTGGCAGCTTTTCCTGTTAATGCGGCTTTTGTCACCGCGCTTTCCCGATGCCAACTAGCGCAAAGCAAATCAATTGCATCAATAACACGGGTTTTTCCTGTGCCACCCGCTCCACCCAAAAACATTAGCAGTTGGTCACGATGAATGCGGGATTCAAACTCGGCTGAAGAGTAACCACTATTTGGATTTTGGCTCGCAACTTCTTGTTCGTAAAACCGCGTTAGTAGAGCTTTTCCTGCAATGCAGAACGCAATGTGCTGACGTTTGTTCAATGATTTGGCGCGTGAAATACATTGTAATGAGGCGTATGTCCCAACTTGCTCTGGTACTGTGTCACTATATCAATTGGTCTCCAAATCATGTTTTCCGGCTGCAACGCTTCAAACAGCAGCTCAATCACTTCTGTTGGTCTATTAACTCCTATCTCACCTTGTGTGAGAGGATCATCCATTTCAGAATCACTAACCCATCGCCGTAACTCCTCCGCTGTGATAGCTCCATTGCCAATATCAAGAACGTGTCCACTTTGAATTGGATGCTGTATTTCTGCATGTTTATCCACAGCAACTTGTGCGCTGGAATTCAGTAAGTTATTTTCACTAAGCACACCAACAATTTGTGCTTCCTCTTGAGAACTTGGGTACAAAACAGGGTCTAGTGTCTCGGTAGTTGGGATGCCACCGACTTCAGTGTCAGCTTCATTCGCACAAATTGAAAATGCTTCCGATGGATCAGCAACATCAATGAAGCCATCGAGATCATCAAACTCGACTCCAGGCTCATCAGCACTAGATGAACTATCCCTATCTGAAATGTCTTCCTCCACGTTAACCTTTTCTCTCGCACGAAAATAATCATCCATATTGCTCATAATTTCTTTAACAAATGCGGACCGGTTTGGTAGCCATTCAAAATATGCTTCTTGCCAAGCATTATCGTTGCAGTCGATAACTAAGTCTGCTCTTGTGCGGAATGACTTAAACAGCACCAATGCAATCCTTGCGCGCTTTACCCTCACATCGACAGGTGACTCATCGTTAATGTAAGGCATTCGAGCTCCAGTTATCACTGGAACTACCTCCGATCGATGAAAACCAATGCAATGTGTTCTTGAGAGAGGATGATCATCCAAAAATATGGTTTCTGCACCTGAAGTCACTGTTCGAGATCGTCTAAAAAATCTCATTACAAACTCGTACAAATTAATTTGTTCAAGTGCAGTTGGCCGATATCTGTAGTCATCTAGAAGTGTTGCTGATCTGTATGCATCGCCACGACCAGGATGTTCGGGACAAGCGGCTTCGATTCCAATCAATTCGCAACCATAGCATTCCCATCCCAAAAGTTCCTTGAGAATTTCCATAAGCGGTAAAATTGAACAGGACGTGCTTTTGTAGCAGCATGACTTTCTCAGCAAGAATAGTGCTGTCTCGACGATTTGTTAAAGCATACGTAATACTTGTAACACGTTGTCGACTTGTATTACGACTATCCTGCATTCCAGATTCGGCCAATTTCCGTGCTTCTTTCTCTTGTCGCCGACGAAACGCAGTCAGGGCTACTGCAGCTATTAAATCAACACGATTTTGCTGCTTCATAACATACTTACAGCAGTAATAAATTCTATCCAATAGAGCTTCGCCTCCAATAAGGACTTGGATATCATGATTCGATTTAAACGTCGCCATCACCACATTGTTAAACCCATTTACATACTCACTCCCAGGTAAGCGTTGTAACTGAAGTCCTTTGTCTGTGAATGATGTGTGATTGTTGCGATCTCGAGGAAAACCATATCGGCAATATCCCCGTTGTGACGCACGCGATCGTTTAAAACAGCTTGAAGCGTGAGTCCACCAGTGCAAATTCAGCAGAAAAACAAGCATTGCAATCATGAAATTGAATGCTTTTTCTCCCCATCGTAAGTCATCTTGAGATGGAGGTAGCATCTCAACCATTCTCGCTATCTCGTCACGTATGAAGGCACCATCACCTCGTTCGCCAGAGCAGCGCTGTGGTTCGTTTATGGAATTCAAATACGCAGCATGAACGTCATCACCATCGTCACAAGCAGAATCACAACACAGAGCAAATTCTCGTTCAAAATAGTGCATTTCAGCACGCTGTATACCCCCTCTCAGTTGTCGCTTCTTCAATTGCTCGTCCTTGCAATTCAGTACGACTAAGCTCCTTCATCGGTGGGGGCCATGTTCTCGGGCGATTTTGCAGAAGTAGTTGGCGCAGGATGTGCTGAGAGCTTATTTGACTCTGACAGTGACCACACTTTAAAATGGCTGGCTCGCTGCTGTTGATCGTCATGTGGCTTCTCTCTCGCACTCTCTGGTACATCCAAAACCTGAAGATCGGAATACGAAAAACCACAAAATCGGCACGAACCTTGTGATACTTGTATGGGAAAATTTGTAGTCACAACGCTGTCAGCGCAACTTTCAATCTCTTTCAAGAATTGACTTCCCCGCTCTTTTAGGACGTTTTCATACTCAGTCACATTCGAAGGCCCTGCCTCCAACCACACGAGGATATGAGCGTGCAATGTCCCCCCGCCTTGTGTCTCCACCATCCCGAAATATGCTCGGACTTTTCCAAACAACCCATCAAGATTACGATTCTGATGAAAACCAAGAACGTGTTCAACAAATGCATCCATGTATCTCATGAATAAACGAGCTGACACAAAATCGTTTTTTAACGCAGCAGCCCTCATCGACCCGCGATCAGGAATTTTCGACAACGGTGCATCGAAAAGTGAATCAATTGTTGTATGACCGGTATAGTGAGCAAGTGCAAATGAGCTTGACACGTTTGGTGTCACAGCTGTACTTTGACGCTGACGTGTTCGCACTTAGCAAAAGCTTGCTTTACACAAATAGCGCCGGCAGACCAAAGCGGGCTTGGTATGCAAATGCCTTCCGTCTGCATTGCTCACGTTCCGCATCACTCCCCAAAATGCTGCTCTCACTTAACTCGACAGATCGTAAGAACTGAGTTGCTCGAGAACACCGCTCGGACGAGGAAATTCTGCCTTGTCGGCGCTGTTCATTTTCTCTTAAAGCTCTAGTCAATTCGTCTGACGTTATATCCGAGTATCCGTCAAATGCATTTGGATATCGCTTGCAACGCAAACCCACATGCGTGTACATGTTCTGCATAGAGATACGATCGAATGCAACCAGAGTAAACATTTCATCTTCTGCAAAAGCACGAGAGCTCAAAGAGCAATAATACTGCACACACCCATGTAACGATACGTTAACTTTGCGATTTTCTCCTGGATGACCTCGTCCATAAGGAAATAGATGGGGAAACATCTTAGCAAACAACTCTCCATCAGCTTGAGCAAATTGGCTGGAATGTCTAACCAAAAATCGAGGCTCACAAGTGTGTGAATCAGTCATATCGAGCACAGTGGCCTGCATCGACTCAGTGTGGAGGTCAGACGCTTGTACATCAGTGCCATCCTCCGTATAAACCATTCTTCTTTCAATGACATCTTCTTCGTCTGCCAACTCTTCGTCAGGATTAAGGTTTACACGCTCATGATTGTCAGCTATATCTCGAGCCACACCTTCATCGGCCGACTCATAAAATAGCTGCTCTGCAACAAATTCAGCATCCAACTCACTGCAGTCAACAGCGATATCACGAAAAAATGGATTCTCTTTTTTGAAAAATGCCAGCAAGTCCTTCACATTCTTGCGTCGAACACGATGCATTTTTCTAATTTTTGCATGCTGTACATCGGTAAATGGACCGGCAAGAACGACACGGTAAGCATCAATATCATCCAACCGACGTGGAAGTAATGTAGCTGGAGGACCCGGGGATGCATCAAATGCAAGGCAATGAGATCGAATCGCTCGATGAACTCCACCACGCAAAACACGCGTTGTTGTTACGGTACTTACTGGCTGCACCATGAACCGTTCAACGAGCGATACGTCCGCGACCTCAGCAGGCAAGGCACCAACATAAAACCCATTTTTTTATCGAAAACTTTGGCAGTTGTTCCTTGCAAATGCTGGCATCACAATCCGCACAAACAACTACGAAAACATCCCCATTCTCAACTTGGACCCCCCTCGGAGATAACAAAATTCCGTTCAACACCACTGAAAAGCGAGAACAATCGTAATGCTTAAGGAGTTCAGGAGAAATATTTTCACTTTTGCTGTCCAAGATATGTTTCATACGCTCAACCCACACACGATTTACCACGTCAATCCATTGACACGTGTGAGATAACACGAAAGCGATCACACACGCCACACACGCTTTCATCTAATCTTTCCGCTCCAAGAGACTTTTGAAGCCGCCTTAACACAGCACCCTTAGTAGACTCAGAAATAGGTCGTAAAGGAGATCGCTTAGTGCCATCCAACAGAGACATTTGGCGATCTCGACGAATCTTCCTAATTTCTCGCCTTTTCCGCTTCTCGTATTCGCGCTGCTTTTTCAATCGCTCTTCTCGTGCCGAAGCAGATTGATTTGCTCGGCACCGCCGAACAGCAATACGATTGCGCCTTCGTTTTTCATCTGCATCCTTAGCCATCGCCAACGCGAGCACTTCGTCTCTACTCAATACCAATATCCAATACACCGACACTTGCACCAGTTAAACCGCAACACCCCATCCCACCTTGAAATTTCCAGCTTTTCACTTCCTGTTAGAAAGGTGTAGACCGCGTCCCAATCCACGTCGCCCACTATCATCACATACACAAATCAAAACCAAAAGGAGGGTCATCTTCTCGTTTGCCAGCCCGTGCAGCTCATTCTTCCTTTTTTATCCTGCAAGACCAACAACCAAGCCGTGGAAACCACAAACTAAATGCCAGGAAAACGTGTGGCTTCTATCAAGTCGAAAGTGAAGGAGTCGAGTCGCCTTTGAAAAGGCTACGGCAGCAGAAAGAGGAACAAGCTCGCATCGCGTCAAACCCGATCATCTTTGACAACGTCGATGGTACGAAACTTTTTAGAACATGCTAATGAGAAATACTTACTAATGCAATGCACAATCCTACACAGACCTTCGCGACTACATGCAAAAATATAAAGACAGACTCGAACGGAAACTCGTTCGTCGACCCCAACGCAACCGCGGCCGCTCGTATTCATGCCCGTCTGATCTGGACTAAACCTGAAACCACGAAAAAAGGATTCAAGGTTCTACGATTGTACTTGTCTGATCCATCAATCGGTGGGTCTGCTCAAGAGCAAATGAAGGTAACGTCTCCATAAGTAACAGATATTATTCGACCGGACGCTAACGCTACTCACTTGATAGGATATGAAGGACGCTCAAGCGATCAACTATTACGACGCCAATGCATTGGTGATTACGCTGACTCTCTTTGAGAGCAACCCATCAAATCCTGCATTGCCCCATGAAGGATCCATTGTCAACTTCCAGCCCGCTAAAATGACGCTCTACGGCATGTGCTGCCAGGTTCAGACCAAACTATCCGACATAACGACTATCCCAGAATACGCCAACACCGAGGAAAGCGATTAAACCGCAACACGTCGTCAGTCAGACAACACGCCAACTACGAAATGCAGCGCTTAGCATTGACCTCCACCCCACAAATCCACTCAGAACAACCCCACTGCTCATCTTTTAAGCCTACTGCTTAATGGTTTCCATTTTCAATACATACCCCACCAGCTGTAAAACCCTACACTTCGTCTGTATCTCTGAAATTTGCACCAATGCGTACACCATTTTTGAGAAATTCTCCATTCAAAACGATAACATCCAAGAGAACGCCCGTTTATTCATTTCGAAAGGGATTAACCACGCAATAGAGTCGATCAGTGTACGTTTTGGTACAATAAATAAAAATGCTAAAGGAGATGGGATGATAAGACCACAAGGGGTTACAGGTTTTCTCGGCTCGATTGTAGTTTTTATTGTTTTGAATCAGAAAATGGGTAAACAAACAAAATGTCCATTCCAGTACTATCATTCAAAGGACTAGGCGACGCAAGAGGCGACACAGTACCCGCGAAGCAGGGCCGTGCGGTATTTGCGAACGATGTGGGCCCGCCTCATATCCAGTGCTAGGCAATGGAGGGCCACCATTTTACCGATGATACCGAGTAGGTGACAATCGAGAACGGTCAAATAGCAGGCTGGCTCTGATACTAACCATGGGCATCCATTATCCACGCGTTGCGGTTGAAAAATGGATTCTTCGAGATCCAGAAATTGCTAAGAAATAATAAATTCCAGGTGGTAAGTCAACTATAAAAACTATCTAACACATTTCTCGCAAACACAGGCAGTCATTTGCAATTGCAGACAAAGCGTGGTTAAAGAGTTACGGAAACTTTAAAACAAACTTGATAGGTGTCTACGAACCTATCATTCCCTGCTGATTAAGGACAATGAACGACGTAAGTGTGGTGCCCAACAAGAATTCCATCGCCTTGCACCACCACCCGTACAATCAAGAAATAGTAACAACCGCCGGCCACCAAGGCATTTTGACAACTCATTTTCCGAGGTGATGGACCGGACTCATTTACGGGGAAGCAAAAATCACAACAGGGAGCACGCAACATGATGGCAATAACGAGAAGAGAGACTTTCTACTGCTCGATGCAATGTGTACAAACAAATGAGGAACACACCACCACCACTGGTTGCTTACTAGAATCAAAGTGTTGCAAGATGCAAACTTCTGTAGAATGATAGGGTGTACAAGCCGGTCACCTTGGAGAGAGTCTAAGCGGTCAATACAATCTAGATAGCTCGAGATGCTCAATACATCAACAGCAATGGTGTACATGCGACCGACGGTAAAGAGCACCATTTTGACGAATCAATCGTCATATCGGGTCACACCAGAGGCACCTATCGACTGTAGAGAATATCTCCTTGGCGTGGATCCACAGCAACAATGATCTCATGTTGCCTTGGCGTGGATCTACAGTGAATGGCTGCACTTTCAGTGATATTCGTGGACCCAAACGGTTATAATATAATGTAGAGCAACGTCAGCACTTGTTCAAGAAGAGATCACTGTTAACCACATTGGACTTGCTGAGAAGCTAGACAAGGTTTAGCGTTTGTGCTGCTGTTAGCTCTCTTGCAAATAATTTGGAGACACTTTTTAATGATGCTCTGGCGGCAATGGAAACAACTCAAAAGCAGTGGCAAGTGGAATCAGACTGCAGTTTGCTCTGAAACAATTTCAAGATGACTTAGAAGCAGCTAACGATCGTAATTCCAAACCTGGAACTATAACTCCAAACCTACCGGCTTGGTTCAGACTCTGGAAAGATCTTTTTAGTTTGAAAATCTGCGTAATTGAATCGCGTTTTGTAGTTTGGTTCGTTCACAGTGTGTTAAATATACAAATATCAAGTCAGCAGCGTAACCTCGCGTACCCCATACTGAGTTTAAGAGATCCGTCAGTGATAGATTGAAACAATTGGTGGAAATTTCGAGTTAAAGCACGACACGTCCTTGAAACCTTCGAACTGCGAGTCCGCGGGCCACCAGCCCGCTAAGCAATGAATTGCACCGGGCTTTCTTGCATTGCAATTGGCAATAGGCTCAGCGAAAGCACTCACACGCACCGGACAATAATTACTTCAATAAATTATTGGAGGTCCGGACAATACTCTATTGTTTGGGCATTCACTTCATTCCGGCTTCCATGCCGCTGCTGCTGGGCGATGATGAAGTGGAAGCGCTGGAGGCGGCGCTGTCGTACGTGGACGCGCTGCCAGCGGTCGCCGGCCCTGCAATTCCAGTACATGGAACCTCAGTAGTGGCGTCCGTGCCAACGCCTGCAGTTGGAGCCGCACGGGAGGAGAGATCCGACTAGACGCGGACCTGGACCGACTGCTGCTGGAGACGCTCTCGTCCTCTTCGGAACATGACAGCGACGCAACTACACATTCAGCCACGACAAACACATTGACAGCGACGGCTTCATCATCCAGACACGTCCTGCCGACGCCTCTGCCGCCTACTGTGGCGAATGTCGGGACTCCAGAAGTCTCTGCGCAAGGTCGTCGCAGCGGCCGAGCAGCCAAGAACACACCAACGACTCTGGCCAAGACCAAGCGCCGTGTCAAGGTAAACCCAAATCGAGCGCGGGACGAGCGCAAGCATGAGCTCGCGTACCTTCGCAGCAAGGTGGAGCAGATGGAGAGGGAACTGGATTCGATGCGTCATCGCCGACACGTTCGAGCCATCTCCAACGGTGAGCCACCCCCATCTTGGTCAGACAGGAAATCTCAGGCCTTGACTACTGCATCGTCCAGGTGTGCTGCTTCGTCTTCCAAAATGCCATTCATTTGGAGAGACATTGCTACTCGCCAGCAGCAGCGGCGAGAAAAATCGGAGCGTGAGAACGCAAGGCTAAAGCTTGTGCTGGAAAGCCAGGTGAAGCTGGCAAAGAGCATGGAGACGCTACTGCAAAAGCGGGCTCGGCAGCAAGTGTCTGGATGCGCTGAGGTGGTGGGTGCCTCTGGAGACCTATCGTCTCAAGGACACACACTCGACTTCTTGGTGGATAAAGACACCTACGAGGCGCTCATCACGAGCGTCGAGACGGCTTATGCCGAGTTGGAGGCCGTATTTGCAACTAACGGTTTGCTGGGCTTGGACACTCCTTGTAGAGACGCCCGGATGCGTGAAGGAGCCAGCGGGATGTACCTCGACGTATTTGCCAACAAGGTGCTGCCATTCGAGTACGAAGCCGTGACCACAGCAGTTTGGAACCATTTCAAAGGCAATGATAAGCACCGCGGTGTGGTCTACGAGAATGCCACTCAGGTACGCGCGTCTAACCGCTATTGACGAGTTGATGCCTAGCTAACGTTGCTTGATTTTTGTCGTGGCTACCTTTTGCATCTTGATTCTGGTTGTAGAATCTCGAGACTTCTTCGGACACCATTATGGAGGCGTTCACGATGGAGTTCACGGGCAAGACGATCACTGCAGATTTCCGTATCAAACAGGTCGTCCGACGCTTTGTCGAGGCTGATAAGCAGGTCGTGGTGTGGGTGTCCATCGGACAGGCGCTAGACCCCAGCAACTCGCCCTTCTCTAGCTTCGGCTTTGTGGACAAGGGGTACATCGTGACACGGCAGCCCACGTCGATCCCCTCGGGGCACGGCCACTTTACCGTTCTGCAGATGTGCAGCTTAGTGTCGCCCCAAATGGCTGCAGGGTGCCGTATTGACATGACTGCCGCTGGCGACTTCACCGAGTTCGTGCTGAACGTCACGGCGGCCAACACGACGTTCAGCAACGAGCTCATTGAGAACGTCCTGCTAGACCAAGCGCTTAACAAGCGGCATGGAGAGACGAGTCTTGCCGCCTAGATACATGTAAATCACCGCTAACGAAGAGACTTGGTAACCTTCACTCACCTGATACCGATCGTGACTCATCCCGATACACTCATCAAACAGGAAGCACTTCTACAGTGGTACAAATTGTTTCGTCAGAGTGGTACACTTGTACAATGAGAGGTCATCATATTATACAAGTCTTACAAGCCTATTCATGAATACTTTAGAATACGTTCTACACGACTATACGTTTATACAGGTACATATCTGCTTGTGCTCCATGGCGATTCTCCATTGCCATTCCCCAAGTCGCGTCCAAGGTCACAAGTCGAGATCTTCATGGCGTTCCTGCTCGAAGGGGAAGCGGACGAGACGCTGGCTGCTGCGCTGGCGTTTCTGGACGAGCAGCAGAAACCCCAAGACAAACTCTGTGGATCCAAGGACGACCTTCCAGTTCTCCCGTCACTCGATGATCCTGAGGCCGATGAGGTGCTGGACGCGCTCAGTGCGGAGCTTCCTCCACTTGCTGAAAAGGAGGTTCTGGCGGAGAAACGTGGCGGCTGCGCTGCTGCTCTCGCTGCGGTCGCTCCCAAGTTCATCTCCCAACGTCGCTTCAAGCGCCACCAGGTGGTTCCGTGTCCTCCTCCTCAGTCTGCAACCTCTTCCACATCTGACAACTCCAGTAGTAGTCCCACCACTAGCAGCCAGAAGAAACCCTATGTACGCAAGAAACCCCTCGGATACAACCCGAACAAGGCGCGAGATGAACGCAAACTGGAGCTTCTTTATCTACGCAAGAAAGTGGTTGACATGGAGCTGGAGCTGCAGAAACTGCAGGAGATCAAGGGGAGTGGAGACAGCCCCCTACTCAAGTCAAATGCTCCAACAAACGACTTGGCTACGAACCAGAACACTCACCACAGTGATGACGGGGTCCCTCGTGTCTGGGAGAAGATGTGTGCGCGCCAGCTCAAGCGGCGAGTGACGGCCGAGAGGGAGAATGCTCGTCTCAGAATGGTGTTGGAGGGACAGATTAAAATCGCCAAAAGTATGGAACAGATCCTCAGGAAGCGCACGGTGCTGCGTGCCATGGAGTCCTGCGGCAGCAATAAACGCACGAAGCACACCAATCGTGTGGTTCGGACGTCCGATCCTCGTGCTGACGCCAGAATCTTTGAAGTGCTGCTCGCCGGCGTCGAGGCGTCGTACCGTGAAGTTGACGCTGTTTTCGAAGCCAATGGTCTTGGCCGTACGGAGGCTCCGAAGAGCGATGCTCAAATGCACGACGGTGTGAACGGCATGCACCTCGAAATCTTTGCAAACAAGATGCTGCCATTTGGCATGCATGCTACGGGCGAGGCTGTGTGGCAACACTTCAAGGGCACGGATATCCCCTACCGCTGGTATCACTCCAAATCAGCTGGCTCGATCGAATCAACGGAGGATACCATGGTCGAGAGCTTCGGCATGGAAATGTATGATGCCAACAGCAAAACGAAGGCTGACTTCAACGTCAAGCAAATCTTGCGCCGCTACGTCGAGGAAGATCGGGTCGTGGTTGTGTGGCGATCGCACATTGAGCCGCTTGAGTTCTCTAACAAGCGGTTTGCCGGTATTCATTTCCAGGAGAAAGGTTATGTGGTGATTAAACCGCGTGCCCACAACTACGACAGTGCCGACGACGATGATTTCACGCTGGTGCAGACGTGTTACATCATCACCCCCGATCTGTCCGACCAAACACTGAATGACGACGCCAAGACTGGTGCCCTGACAGAGTTTGTGCTGAACTCGACCGCTGCAAACATTTCCGCCAGTAACGAGATGATTGAAAATGTGCTGGTTGACCAGGCGCTACAACAGCGCAAGCGTCATGAGTGAAGATTACCGCACTGCTGTGGATGTATGTACATGAATTGCATTGATTATTTGTATTGCACTAATGAATTAAACGTTGGGTTGATCTGCAAGACTTGATTGATTTTCTTGTGAACGAGCAAGCTGATCCCAGCACGGCGCAGTTACTGCACTCAATCACTGAATCACAATAACTCCATGGCATTATTCGAGAAAGCAAATGGGTCACAGTGCTACTTGCACAGCACCGCCGATGGGATTAATGTTTTCGAGTAGAACGTTCTGCTGTAGCTGCAACACGTTGCGCAGCTTTTTTCCAATCGAGTTTAACACCACCTCTTCAACGCGAGCAACGTCTAGCGGTAGAACTGATGCGGTGTCCACTTGGTTTACCCTCAGGTGATAACAACTCCTCACGACAGACGCGTGCAATGGATCTTCAGGAGAAGGAGAAACGATTGTCCAGTGGTGATCTTCGAACTGAAGTCCTCCCGTCGGAAGAAACCATTTTGTTGTTCCAACCAAGACAACTCGACCCTCTTCTTGGTACTTTTTGACGATGTTCACCCCGTCAAGGTTCAGCACTGCACCCTTTCCATCAGGTAGATATGCCATACAATTCCTCTCGACCGAGTTGGGATTCCTTGATCGCACCTGTACAACAACGCATCATGAAATAGTTAGTATGCTGCTGTACAGAAGTTTCGAACACGGTCTTACGAAGCGGAAGGACTTCTCGACATCTTTGTTCTTTTTGTTCATGATGTGGTGCCAGAGAATCTGAGCCGCGTGCTGGGTCGAGCAAGCCATCGGCGTGATCGAAGTGGTCTCGACGCTATTTCCCTGAGTTTCATGGTAGTTGTTCCGACTACTGCAAGTAATTGAGAGATTCCCTTTCGAGGCTGGGAAAACTGCCCCCATCTGTAAACGAAGTTGTCCAAGGTTGCTTGACAACTCTGCCAGGATGGCGTCACTGAAATCTAGCTGGCTGAGAGGGCGATCGGATGTTGGTTGTGGCTCAAAAACCAAATTCCATTCCCTGTAGCAACACACGACAACAGAACTCCCGCTGTAAGCAATTGTCTACACTGAAGCATTCCCAGACATTGCGTACCTGAAGTACATTGCTTCGCCCAAGAACCTTGCGAATTGAGGCGTGTACTTTCAGTTGATTAGCCATGATCGACTTTAGTTCTCGATTCAGAAGCTCCGCTTGTTCGCGCCCCTCACTCTCAATTATCGCCAACGTACGCCAAGCGCTGGGGTCACTTGTGTGTGTGGTTGGTGCAGTCGACGTTGGTAAGATGCCGAGATGTCCGAGACGTGATAGACGTAGTTGTTCCAGTTGTTTATTGAGTCTCTGCGCTTCCTCTCGCAGCGATTTCAGCTCCGCCTTCTTCCGGCGTTGGAGGTTTGTTGTGTACCTCACAGGGCCTTCCTTTCGTCGCCGGTCCTTCGTTGTTTTTGGTGCTTTCAGTTGCGTCTGCTGCTGGGGAGGAACTTTATTGGAGGCCGTATCAAAAACCCTGTCGCTCTCGAACGACGTGGAAGAGCTTGCATCGCTTTCATTGCTGTCGATCGAGTCCAACAGAGTTAAAACTTCCGACAGCGTCGTCTCATCCATTTTTGTCAGAATGTGCGTGAACTCGTAAAGGCGTAAAGGCAGAAGAGGAACTAAGAACCGAGGACAGGCGTGTGAGTGGGGGCAGTAGAAAAGATTATGCACTGAAAATGATGACGGGGTACTTGACATGTGGTTAGAAAGTTGCTGCGTAAATCCTCGTCGTGTTGGCGCTGATTTAATGCTGCTGACATCTGCGGCAATAACTTCAGGGGGGCTTCTTACAATGGCGCTGAGTCTTCTCGTAAGAACGCATCGTACACGTAAAAACTTCATTACTTGTCTCTGTCGTCACATGCATCATATAAATATTAACTCTCCACCGCCAGTCCTGTTGACAAGACTCTGCTGGACACATTCGACCCTGTCCTTGACCCTTCTCCCCATAGAACGCAGAATAGCACCCCGGATCTTCCTTTTCAGAACGCATTCTTGGCCATGAGATCCAGGAGACTTGCATGTACTTGTGTCATCTGACGAAATACGGCAGAATGTTCGCACGACCGAAGCACCGTCGAGATCAGCCGGAGATCGCATAACGACAATCCATCCCTGCGACCGAAAATTGAGTTGCTCTGTTTCTTGGCCAACGATGGTCGACCACGCCATCACAGTACGATATTCCTCGTCTCGCCGTTGGAGCAACGTCGCACCGTCCAGCATAATTTGTGCTTTGTTCAGGTTTTCGAAATCCATGGAAAACTTGAGCTCCATCGACTGCAGAGAGCTTTCTTTTGCCTGTCAAAAGAGAAGCCTAAGTCAGTCGCAACGTAAAAAAGAGTTTAATACTAAACGAACTTGCCGCACCTTCAGACTAAACGCTGCCTGTTTGCCTGGCCATTCCTTATCCGCAACAACCTCCCACAACATGCTCTTGGCAGTTTTGAAGTCACACGGAAGTGGCGTCGTAGTTAGCAACTCGACGCAGGGCCCACTGGTTCGACTTTCCTGCTTGACTCGGGAGAGGCATTCCAGCGAATCAAAACTATTTGCCGGGAACGATTGAAACACAGCGTCCGTGTGATCAAAGGTGGTGCCGACAGTCATTCTTAGCCGCGAGAATATATCCTCGCCAGCATTGAGTTTCATCGGTTGCTGATCTGAAGGGAGTTGAAGGCTCAGTCCCAAGTTCGTATCCATTCCCTACATATCAAAGTTAGTTCACATACCACCGACTCTGCATTACCCACAACTCCAAACGTACCGCAAAAAGCGTTTTCTCCTTCGCCAATGCATCTCGAATCACCCCAGCCGTCTGCAGACGCTCAACCAGCAGATTCTTGAGCTTGACATTGAGCTCTTCCGCTTTGTGTCGCTTCTGCTCCTCTTGGACTGCCGTTTGGAGCCAAGGAGAAAAGGTCAATTGTTGTTGAGTCAACGCTCTCGTTTTCAGTGAACTGGCAGCAGTGCGTCGTTTATTGCGCTGAAGTCTCTCCACTAGAGCCTCAAACTGCTGCACTTGGTCCTTCAGTTGCTGTCGCTCCTCCTTCCTCCTTTGACGTCTACGAACGTCGTTCTGAGGGTTTCGCACTCGCTTCTTGGGCTTGGAAACCGATTGCGTCGACGCATCGGAGCCGCTTCCTGTCGCGAGATCCAGAGGTCCACACTCGACGAGGTCCAGCCCTGGGAGGACGTCGCAGTTGTTGATGAGTTCGAGCGCCTCCTCCAGCGTCAGTGACGCGACTTGTTCCAGCTCCTTCGAGTTCTGCAGCGATTCGTCCATTGCGATTAGCTAAACTTTGGACCTCGTAATTTGGTCCGTACATTTTGGAGTCGCAGTGATTTGTTTTTTTTTGTTTTCGACTACAGCACTGTCAAAGCCAGTTACCATGCGAATACAGTGTGCACTTTAGAAAGCATTCAACAACGGAATTGGAGATGTATTCGTACGGATTGTTCCGTCAACCTACGCTCAGTTTTACTCAATCTCGCCGTAGGACGGCGCGCTTGAGTTAATAGCCTTCGAGTGGTGGTGCGGCGAGAACATTTCGGATTCCTCGGCCTCGACATCATGACCCGACACAATCTCATCGTTTTCGCTCTTGAGATACGCAAATGCAGCGAGGAACAGCAATGCAAGTGGAACACCTAGGTCCGTGACAGCCCACATGACGCGAGCACCGTAGTGCTGGTAAAAGTACCCGCCCACCATCGTGCCCACCGCACGAGCCAAACCGTTCTGGGTCGCGTTCAGCAGACCCATGACTGTTCCTTCGCAGCCCTTGGGTGCAGCGGCGTAGATGTACTGCGTGCAGGCAGCCCAGGCCAGGCCGAACGTACAACCGTGCAGGAACTCGAACGGAATGGCACTCCAGGCATTGGTCATGACAGCATAATACGTGATACGAAGCGCGTAGGCAGTGATGGAGACCAGCAGCACCTTCACCGTACCGAGCTTCTTGATAATAGCGTGTGAGAAGAAGAAGGCCGGCAGCTCCGAGATGGTCTCGCACATGATGGCAATGCCCACAATCTGGGCGTTCCCGCCAGACAAGTTAAACAGGTTGAGCGCCAGGAAGCTCGACAGCACGCCGTACATGAGACCCATAAAGCACACGACCAGCAGCAGCATGATCACATCCTTCTTCTCGCAGATACGGCGCATGTTGTCGGCGAACGACGGCTGGCGAGCAGGTTTGCCGCCTTCCTCGACCGCAGTGTGGGCGTTGTCGTGGTGTCCGTCCTTGACCGGCGGAATGGTACGCAGCACCAGCAGCGACGCGAACATGAAGATGAGACTGATGTTGAACGCCCACGAAATACCAGCAGCAGCCACCGCCAGACCCGTGATGTACGCGCCTGTACCCCATCCGACAGCACCAAAGAGTCTCTGCTTGCCGTATTCTCCTCCCACCTTCTCAATCATGTCAAGTACAGCATGGTCCATGAGCGATCCAGCAGGCATGGACTGGAAGTTGGCCAGCACGAGCACTGCAAGTGTCCAATGATACGACCAGTAGAAGTACTGGATGGAGAACATGAGCAGACCACCCGAGATGATGCAGAAGTTGTGCACGAGACGTTGGTTGTGGATGTAGTCGGCCACTGCTCCCCAAATGGGAGGAGACACCATGGCACAGACGCAAGGAAGCGTCTGCAGCAGACCAATCTGCACCTTGGAGAAGCCAGCGGTTTGTTGGTAGTACACGGCCAGGAAGATGGCGACGGACGATTGCTGCACGTTGGAGATGGCGTACATGAGCTTGGGCTGCCACAGACAGTTCTCGTACCACTTGGCAGGCTCCATCCTGGCCGCCTCGTTCTTCTTGTCTACTGCGCCCATGGTCGTCGGTCTTGCGTCAGGTCACGTGCGACTTGTTCGTAGCGCGGCAGGTTGACGAATGAGCATTTGTACGAGTATGGCAGGATGGGAATAGCTCGGACTTCATCCACTTGCCTTTTGCCGACGTCACAATCGCAGTTCAGTTGGTTGACAAAATGCATCCACGCAGCATTGGCGGCGGTTGACCTTCCTGGGGGTGACCACCCTTCTGTCCGTTGAGTTAAACAATAGAAACCCAAGTACATGGTGTCGGAGGTCGTGGGGGTCTCCACACTCGAGCCTCGTCTATACCGAGGGCGGAATTGAAATGCCGCACCCGCTCTGTGCCGCACGACCTGCAGCATGGAGACCACCATGAATGTAGAGGGCACTCAGTAAACGCTGCCCCTTGAAAGTTAGAACGAGGTTGCGTGGGACTCGAAGTACCGCTGGTTCAGTATGGAGACTGTTGGCTTCTTGTAAGCGCTTCCAATACCATGTATTTTTTTTTTGCATCGGATGGACAGCAGCTGGGCGATGCAAATTTATACAGCGCCTTGCCAATTCCAGTCTTGATTCAGCTCTTCTAGTTCACCAATTTCTTGAAACATTGATTCAGCTATTCTAGTTTGATCATGGGCGAGACGAATTACTGCAGGCAAGACACCTTCATAAAGGCACGAAGCTTGTCAGCTATTGACGTGAGCAGCTTATTGCCCAGCAGGATTGTTTCCACTGACGTGCAATCGAACAGTTTCACGCGCAGCTCGTTGCAACTTCGCACGGCCGACTCAGCTTGTGGATTGCTTGGCGACGGCGAAATGACTGTCCAGTGAAGCTCGAGACCGCCAGCTCGTGCGAGCCAAATCGTCTTGCAGACAAGAACAAATCGATTTGGCTCTTCGTACATGCGGTAGGCGCTTACTGCGTCAACGTACAATATCTGGAGGTTTTCGTCCCGCAATGGCAAGGTGAAACTCAGCTCGAGTGACGTGCCGTGCTTTGTTCGAATCTGTAAGTAGTAAAGTACAAATAAGGTGTGAGTGAGAGTCGAAATACCCACTGATGGCCTCGCCACACTTACTTACTTATATCGATAAAGTTGTCTGGTTCAACACTCTTTCTGCTGACAAGCTGCTACCAGAGCATATTCCGTGACTCGATAATTGTACACGGCATCGGCGTGACAGAGATTGTTTCGATACAGTCGCCATCCAAGTTGCCACATACCTCGTGACATTTTCTGTACGATTTTAGGGCAGTGGTGAATCGTCCAGCGATCTCAGGAAACACTGCACTTGCTTGAAGATACATCCAATCCATGGTCTTCGTTATTTCAGCCAGTATGACCTCAGCTGTGTAAGCAGTCGACGACTGGTTCTGCAGCTTTTCAGACTCAAACACAAACTCGATATCCTGGGCACATTAAGCAGATATAAGCATATGCATAACGGAAATGGTGTAATGCGAACACGTACCTTACGAATATCATAGTTTGCCAGTAGATTCTGAATGGAATCGAGCGCATGCAGTCGTTGAGTCATGATCGCCTTCAATTCTCGATTCATGCTCTCTGAAAGCTGACGTCCCTTTCGCTCGATTGCTAGAAGACTAGACTTTTTGCGTTGATCAGTCTGCGTTTCTCCCACCGGCATTGATGCACCTTCATTGGGAGGTTGCTGTAGTCGCGCCAGTTGATCTTCTAGCTCTTGAGCTTCCAAGCGTAATGCTAGGAGTTCTTCCCGTCTTCGCCGTTGTAAATCTGTTGAGTAAGGCACGGACCCCACTTTTCGAATTCGCTTCCCTGCCTTGCTCTTTCTCATAATCTCACGGTTTGATGACGCTCGGTCTTCAGCTCGTCCGTTTTCAGGACTAACACAAATGCAGCTCGAAGAAGTCTTGTCCATGGCTTCCAGTATCCCCATCAGTTCCGACAGCGTAACGTTGATCTCATCTTCAGTGTTAATTTTCGAAGTGCAGCGTTCAATTGAAAATGATAAGTTCTCGTCCGCGGAATTGTGGGCGCTATATCAAGGTACGTTTATGCAGACCTTGAAGCTGTGTGCCAGTAAGTAAACCGCGCATTGTCAATTGCTTCGACGTTGAGGAGATGTGTTGAATCATTACGGAGTAAAATGCTCGAACGTGTTGATGGTCTCACTTCAAAATCCAGCACCTTGCAGGTATACAAATGTATGGTGAACATGCTCAATTTTTTGAGAGCGTCTCCGGATGAACAGCGTTACCACTCCAACAGCGTTACCACTCCATTTCGACGCGCCACTATTCATAATCTTTGTGGCCGCATAATCAGCTCTGGTTGTGGCGTGGATTTTTAGACACTCACGTCAGATACACAATAACCTGCTTTGCACTCCGCATGCTGAATCCCTTCGGCTTCAACTTTGTTGTTTAGCACCCGTCGGAAAGCGCTTAGGGTCCGATAAAACTAATGAGATCGCCCCGTCCTGTTTGAAGTAGAATCTCACGCTGCATCGCCAAATATCGTTCCTTAATCTGTTTTCCCATTGCACCCAATGCGCGATCACGGACTTTATCGATATTTTCACCATCAATCACGGTACAGCCTCCAGTCTTTTCAGCAGCAACTGAGTATTGAATACGAACCATTGACTCGTTTGCCGGATCCGACGG
Source organism: Phytophthora sansomeana (assembly GCA_032158285.1). NCBI lineage: Eukaryota > Oomycota > Peronosporomycetes > Peronosporales > Peronosporaceae > Phytophthora > Phytophthora sansomeana. The sequence goes on from JAPDHH010000237.1 coordinate 46,831, forward strand.
CGACTGATAAACAGCTAGCCAAGTGCATTCTCTGAAACAGAGAGCCCCACACCTGTCGAACGATAAAGCCGCCCACAGAATCAGTCGTCGACATCCGTCGTCAATTTCACGTGTTGAGCCAAAACCGTCAAGAAGCACAGTTTGATGTGGAGCGCCCAGCTCAACAGTAAATTGTTATTCATTTGGAAGGCCTCCAGTGCGTCGAGGCTCCTACCAACAATAACGTCGAAATGTTAGATACCGCCATTCACTACGAACCGTACCTGCACACGAGCTCACCGGAATGCAGCGTGGGCCCGTAGCGTCACCATGGCTCCGAGCATGAAATTTTGGTCCGAGTAGCTTGACAGCGTCTTTTACGGCACAATTCACTGGGGTTGTCACAGAAACCTCCGTGGTAGGTCCCGCATCGGGATCGAGTCGAACGTTACAATGAAAAGAAAGCGAGTCATTTGCCGCACTAGAGTTGAGCACATCAACAGCCTGTTGGTGCATCCGCAACAACGTCGCTTCGATTTCTCGCCGCACTGCAGTAGGATTTATATGAAGAGTGGTTGGGTTGCAGCACTGTAAGCATGGAGAATGCTGTACTTGGGTCGCCACTGTCTCTGGACAACCTCCACGATGCACGTGAGCCACGACTTTCGGCTATAACAACATCACAAACTCAGTCAGACGCCACGTAATAAAGTACGCTACTCTCTGCAGTGAGTTACCGTCATGTGAGGTCGTTTATGCATTGCAGTCCGTAACGACTTGGCCACTCGTAGTTCACAGGTCACCGCCCTCCTGAGCGTCAATTTCAGCAGCTCAGCTTCGAATCGTTTCTGCTTCATCTTCTCTGCTCTTTCCTGCCACTTGACCTCGTTTCTATTGTCTTTTGACTTGCAGATTGAAGGAGTGGAAGTGGAAGCACTGAGACGTCCCTTGTCCTGCTGCAGCTGATTCAACTGCGTCTCGAGCTGCTGCGCCGTTTCCTCCAGATGCTGTCGCTCCTGCTTCTTACGCTGCCGCCACTGTACGTCCTGTAGGCGCTGGCGCTCGCCTCGCACGCGCTTCTTCGGTGCTGCTGCGGTCATCATCACGTCCTCCATGGTCGATGGAGACTTTTGTATTGTGTATGCCACATCACTTTGGTGTGATTATGTGAGCTCCGGATTAGTCCAAACACCTGATAGGATGTTCTGGCCGAATGATGAGAAGGACTCGTCTACGAGTACACTGCAGACTCGCTTTGCAGCATCATTCTGGCTTTCCCACACCGAGACGACAACAGCCATGCGATTCCGATTTGGAGGAGGAGAGGAGCAACTATTCGTCGCAAACATCCTCCCGATGCTCGACGTCGAGGACGAAGGAAACGTCACGAGCTCTCCAGACAAGACGGAAGTCTCAGCTGGCGACGACTCGAGCATGAGCGATGAAGTGCTAGAGACGGACAAGCACGTTCCGACGCCCCGTCCGAAGCTACAGATCCGAGGAAAAATTGACCACTTGCGTCGCGAGATCCGGACTTTGGGCGTGGAGCTGGCAGGTCTGCAGCGCGCAGGACGAGCAGCGGGTGGACCCTCGACAAGCCCCAGAAAACGTGTCGCCACCTCACGATGGAGAGCTATAGCCGAGAAGCGGTTACAGCAACGTCAACGCGCAGAGCACGACAACAAGGTGCTGAAAAGGATGATCGCCGCGCAGCACATGCTCGCGAAGTCGATTCTAAATGGACGCATTCGCATTTCGACGGGGGATGTCGCTCGCTAGCGAGTTCGTCGCTGCGGAGATACCCGCGGATTAACGCGTAGGGCTTGAAGTATATGTGCATACTCTTGGACAGCATGTACATCAGTAGTGATGCTTAGAAACGGTTGTGTACGCATATAACTTAGCGAACGATAAACGAATAGAATTGTTATCGGTGCAGGCAAGCTAGTACTACATGGGAATGGGTCTTGGTACAAGCTATCGTGGGTAGTTAGAAGCAACACACACGTTCAATTAGGGAATTATAGGTTGACCTAGGATACTAGACGTTTTGAGGCAGACTTCCCCACTCGTCGAAGACGCTGTGTAACGACGTGGTGAGTGTCGACTGTGTTGAAAGCAGCTCCTTCAGTGCCTTGTTCTCGGCTTCTGCTCGTTCTCGCTCCTGGCGTTGTCTTGAGGCGACCATCTCCCACATCGCAGAGTCGCCTTCGAGACGCTCTGCATCTCGCTTTGTATCCCGTAGGCTCTCGAGCTCTGCTTGGAGGTCGTTGATCTCTCGACGCAGCAGTTCGATCTTGCCCTTGTTCCGCAGTCGCGGCGCAGCAGACGACGTTTTCCTCACTCGCTTAGGCTGTGGCTGCTGCTTATCGTCCGAGAAACAACGAGGACGCAGCTTTTTCAGTGTTGGCTCCGACATGACCGATACCTTGGCCAAAGGCTGTGGGTTGTCTGCAAAAAGGCAGTTCCCTTCCAAGTCGTCGACTTCCAGCAGATCAAGGACGTCCGAGAAGAGAAACTCCTCATCCAATGTGTTGGGCTCGAACAGGAAACTCTGGGCACTCGATCCCAGGAGGAGACTCATGCTGCTAATAGTTATGGGGTAAAACTCGAAGTGACCAGCCACTGCCGTCCAGCAGAAAGGAGTCAACATGCCATACGTTTCATTCGATTACGCGATATAGCTGAGCCGGGATCCGAGAATGTAGGTGCGTGCCGACGATGACTTTACCGCACGGCACCGCCATATCCTTTGACTTCGTGGCGACTTCAGTCAGCACTTCAGCCTGAGTCGGGGCGAAAACCCAGGCCTCGTGGCTTTGGTTGCACTTCCTGGCACGGAGTATGCACATGAACTCGATTTAATTTACTGGTCTATTGAGATGCCCTGTCCTCGAGTTGCTCGTGAAGAGCACGCTGCGTGCTGCTCAGTAGATTAATGACGTTTCTACAAAAGTGTCCGTTGTCAGGTGATACTTCGCCACAGTGCTCACCCGAAGCCTCGTATCGAGTCTGGAAGACCGACTGCTGATCCGGGTTGCCAGGAGCTCGTGACAGCATCACCCAGCCCTTTTCGCGGAAACGGAGTTCACATCCGTTCGTGGTCTCTCGCTGCAGCGGGACGATAGCAGATGCCCACACGTACAGAACACGATCCCGCTCCTCAAACTTCCGAACGTAGGTCACTCCGTGAAGAGTTCGCTGGCCTGTGACGTTGCACGCTCTTACACGATAGCTCTTGACGACAGTGTTGGCGCTCGGCTGCAGGCATTGGACGTTCTCCTTCCAACAATGTTTGTGTTTCATCTGCATACCAGCCCAGAAGACCCCACCAGCCGACTTGAAGTCGCAATTCACCGGTGTCAACGATGACATTTGCAGAGAAATATCGCCAGAGCTTGGGTCACGCCTAGATTGTGAATTGTATTCCTCCCCGATGACGCGACTCGGAGCAAAGAATACTTGAGTATCCGAGTACATCCTGTCCAGGTATCCGCGAAGCTCGTCGAGTTGTGTGGAGTAGCTTCGTTAGAACTGAGAGAGAGCCCCAAGGACGAGCTTGATGGACAGCACGAAGCAGATTTGTAGTTGTAGCTGATACCCCGTAGATTTACGAACATACCCTGCAGTGCCTGGCAGTCCTTCATCAACCGTCGTAGCAGGACCTTTAGTTGTGCATTCATCTCCTCTGCTTTCTGTCGATTCAAAGCCTCATTGGCAGCCCGCTCTAACCAGCTACGCGAGGTGTCCCCATTGTTGCAACGTTCGTTTTGTAGTCGCTTCAGCTGCAGCTCCAGGCCCGCCACTTGCTCTTGCAGCTGCAGTAACTCGATTTTCTTTCTGGCGCGCAAGCGAGCAGAATACCACGCTCTGCTCCGTTCAGTCTTCGCTTTCTCGCGCCTGCCCACTGCAGCTTCGTTTTCTTCAGCGTCTTCACCGTGTTGCTGACAATCGCTTGAGCTTCCAGCACTGCTTGCCGGCGAGTCGAAGGCGTCGATGAAGGCTAACGCTGCGGCGACCGTCTCGGGGTCGCTCGCGTTCAGCAAGAAGCTCATGGACCTTTGCCGTTGCCGAGATTTTCGATTATGGACGAATCGAGAGTTGGCCGCGGCAATGCAAGCATTGCATTTCTCGTTTGATGGGCCAACTTGTCGCTAGCACTAGTAATGGATAACTAGACTAGACTCAGCATCGGCCTGACCATCAAAAAGTAATCTCTGGCATGCAGAGTCGCGTGCAGTTCGCTTCAGATGTGCAGATCGGACTTGAATAACACGAGCTGACAGAACCTGTAGTAGCCCATGAATCGGTGCTTCCACGACTGACATTCAATGATGTCCACACCGTTTACACATAGGCCGCTGTTGCATGCGGCAACCCACTTATCCACCACAGTAGAAACTTCGTTTTGCTGCTGCGAGTCTCGATTCACTCATGCTTGTTTTCGCAGATCCCGATTTGACGGACTGACTGCGGTGCGTCACACATGCTGCTTTTTTGTTGAACCTGGCCCGTGAGTCGCTCTTGCAGTGCAAGCTGCACGACTCGATCCCATCGTGAAAAGAAAACCGCACGACGTTTATACACGTGGAACCAAATGATCCTGCTCAGGTTTAAGCTGCAAATACTGAATCTGCAAGTAGAGTGCATTGAACACGCTCGTGGAACTTACGCAAATCGCCACTGAGCAAGTTCATCACACCACTACTGATATGGTCATACTTCATCTCAGTATTGGTATCGAGATCAAGCCCCAAACTGCGGACTTCACTTGAAACCTCGTAGCAGGACCGAAAACACAGACGCGTTCTCTGGGTTGCTAGGAGATCGAGATAACATTGTCCACCCTTTTTCGCGGATACGCAGCTTCCACGACTTGCTATCACAGCCAGCATCGTCAAATGATGGCACCATAGTAGTCGTCCAGAGGTACAAGATGCGATCCCGCTCCTCGAACTTGCGCACAAATGCTGCCCCATGAAGTGTACATGATGCTGACTCCTCTCCGATATTCAAGAAGGAACTCTTCGCAATGGAGTTGGCGTTGACGTGCAGGCGATGGACGTGATACTTGCAACACTTACTGCCCATGAGTTGCATCCCTCGCCAAATCTTACGGCTTGCAGAGTCCAAATCATCCGCTAGCGGCGTCGAGGATAACAACTGCACGAACGGCCTGCCCGACACCGGGTCCCGCTTAATCTGCGAGCTGAAAGATGCCGAATCCACTGAACCTGAACCGCCGGGAGCAAGCACGTCATGTGCGTTGGCATACATTTGGTCCAAATAGTCCCGCAGCTCTCCCAACTGAGGAGTGGCGTTGTTACTCGTCAAAGAGGTTCCAGCAAGAATTGTGGATGGAACTCCGACCGCCGTCTTGACTTCACACCCCAACGCTCGCAGGTTCTCTAACGCATCCAACATCGACTTGGACTTCTTCACCACTTTAGCCAACAAGGCTTTGAATTGAGCGTTCAACTGCTCCGACTGTTGTCGCTCGTACGCCTGAACAGTTGCTTTTTGCAGCCAGCCACTTGTTCCAACAGAATTGTGACCTCCCTGTGTCAAGAGCTTGGAACTGTGACTAAATCCTGTGGCCTTTGTGCTCTTAAGTCGCTCCAATTGCGTTTGCAGCCGCGCCACCTGCTCCTTCAGTTGCTGCATTTCGTTCTTCTTCTTGGCGCGTAGTCGAGCTGAATACACGGCGTTCCTGCGTCTGCTCTTGGCCTTCTCGTGTTTGTCCAGGGCTGCGTCATCTCCCCCGTCCTGCCCTCGACGGCGCTTGTGACTCTCAGACACTTTCTCCAAGGACACATCGCTGTTACTTGATGTCTCGTCCGCCTGAACTTCCTCCGTCAAGAAGTCGAAGCTGTCTACGAAGGCCAAGGCCTCGGCCAGCGTCTCCGAGTCACCCTGCTCCAGGAAGCTCATCGCTCTTTCACGAATGCATGGAGTATGCTGTTCGATAAGTTTTGATTACGATATAATTTTACCACCATTCTGATAGCGGTATCTAATGTCTCAGGTTATGCTTTTACAGAGGCATCAAGTGCATAGAAGCATACGCGTTATGTATTCGTATACATTCGTTTTACAAAAGTATGCTTTCTCACAATTTCCATGAGTGATACCATTTGGTCGCATTCTCGAAATGGCCGCGTCCTCCTCGCCCGACGCCACCAGCACCGAGGGCAGCAACTCGCCTCTCTCCGTAGCCCAAGTCGCCCCCAAGAAGAAGCGCGTGCGACGGCAGCAAGTGGAGCTGAAGCAGCTGCGCGAGTTGACACAAAAGCTGGAGCATCGTCTGGAGCAGCTCAAGAAGCGTCGAGTGGCTTCCAAGGCTTGCAATGACAATCCCAATGGAGACAATAAAATGAAACACGGAGCTGTATCTGTGTGGAAAACTATCGCTGACCGGCAGTTCAAGGAGCGATCGCGCGCGGAGAAACAGAGCGAGGAGCTTAAAGTCATGGTACGCACTCAACTCGGCATGGTGAAGACACTGCAGACCAGACTACAGAAAGTTTCGAGAGACGAGGTAGGGACGCTGTGTATTAGTGAAATTATGAATAAAGGGACTCTGACGACCATCTCCTGTTGTGTACAGCAACAACAAGCGGAACTGGCGAAGCTTCAGCTACGGAAAGAAAACGATCGCTACTGGGATCTGGAATTTGGAGACGATGAAGGAATATTTGCTGACTTGCTCACGCTGGTTGTGAAGACGCATTTGGAGATACAGCAGCACAAAGTGGAGGATCCCAGGTCGGCGCTGTCTTTCACGACATGGGGCATTTCACTTGGCGAGCCGCATGTACGCGAGGACAGTGAAGCTGGATTTGTCATGGAGACACACGGATGGTCGCTACTGCCCTTCAATGTGAATACGACAGCGGCAGCGTGCTGGAAAATGTTTTCGTTGTCTCCAATGAAGCATGTATTCACCGTTAACGATGTAAGTACCCTTGGCGATTGCTCTTGCGTGGCGGTTGATTGAACGGTGTGCTTTATTCTCTGACCAGACGATAAACAGTGATGTCCTTGCACAATCCTTCATATGCTCCTCAACGCACTTTGGACAGAAGGTCAGCTTGCGTGGAAAGCACACTTGCCGAAGATATGTTGGCGAAGACGGCTGCGTTACTATTGTGTTTGCGGCGCGTTCAGGCCCAGCAAGCGCACTCACATCTTGTCAAGAAGTTCAACTTCAAAAGTCGGGCTGGATCAAAGTTCGTCAGCTGGATGTGAAAGACCAGAACCAGCAGGCATCTGCCATTATTGAATGCCACTCGGAGACGCTCCCGCGTTTTCGAAATGGCAGCACAGGTCAGGAGGAGCAGGCGCGGGAGGCTATTGACTGGGCATCTAAGTCTCATCTGCTGGCCAGCGAATGGTACCGCCAAACGCTGAGCGAAGTTTTAGTTGAGGAAGACTGGAAAGCTTTTCGTGGAGGCGAGGATGAATTGTCGGTCTAGATATTTGTTTGGATGAAAGTGATCTCGCCATGCGTTATCTTGTTTTTTTATTTTTGCAAATAATAAAACGGAAAACTGGGATGAAGAGTTTTCACGAATTGCTAAAGTACTTTAGCAGTCGTACTTAAGGTTGCCGGACCAGAGACGATAACGCAACAGACTCATTCAGTGATGGACGCGCGCGAACTTGCTGAGGCCGACGCCTTCGACCGCTTACTGGACGAGGCTGCACCGACGCTTTTGGACTTCCTGGACACTCTCCGAGACGATGCGGTCGTGGACACTCAAGCTGAGGCGCTGCCCGTTTACCGTAAAATAATTCCCCGCGAAAAAGAAGATAAAACTGATGTTACAATAAAAAGTCAACCGAAGCCCAAGACCAAATCCAACACGTGGAGACAGAGACAACGACAGGAAGTTCTGAAATTACAAGACGAAGTGAAGCAACTCGATGCAGAACTCAAGAAGATGAAGTTGGCGGTTGGGGTGCGCTCCACTGTACCGTTGATTGAAGGTGTCAGAAGTGGTGGAGCAGCTCACACACTGCGACCAGCAGTGAGAAAACTACTGGGTGAAAAGTGGCAGGACGCTGCGTCTCGTGAGTCTCTGGCTCGTCAAATGGCGGATGCCGAGAACGAACGGTTGCATAGGATTCTTCACATGCAGGTTCTGCATGCTCGAAAGCTGCATCGGATGATGACGCAGCAGATGACAACTTCAGTGATGGCTCAGGCGCTTGGGTGTCGTCCTGCTTTCTCTGGAGATGAAGCACGCCCTCCGACTGATAATAATGAGGTGTTCCGGAGGCTATTGACGCGACTGGATCACCTTCACGGTGGCTTGAGCAGTATTCTAGTGACTGAACACTCTGAGTCTGAGAGTAGGAAAGAAGGCCACATATCGATTAATCGTGCTCAGGGATTGCAGGTGCGAATTATGGCAAGCTACGCGGTCCCATTCAGTGTTCAAGCTACGGAAGAAGCCATGTGGGATATCCTTACAATGAGGGATACGAACGACGAGTACAGTAAGGTTGCGTACAGTGAGGTAAGCGGGTGCGTCAGGCGTGCTTTGATCCTCAAACACTAACAACTACATTTTTGTGCCTTATGCCAGACTTTTCAAGTTGACGAGAGCACCACGTTGCAAAGTCTACGCACCTTTATTGTGGCTGGTCCGGTAGAACTTTGTTTTCTTGTTCGAAAGGGTTGCCGCAAGTTTGTGAAGACTGGCCGAACGTATTTTGTAGCACACGAAACGACTGTCGTCAGTAGTGCTTTTGGTGTTGGCGTGTCATATGATGAAATTTTATGCCGTACTGTGAAGCCCGGAACAAATAGAGCAGGGGGGCCGAGCGCAATTATCGAAACTCATGTGCTGGCGACATTTCCGACGTACAAGACTCTTAGCTGTCTACCTCGAGAAAGCCTCAAAGGATTTCACAAGTCTTTAATGCGTTTCAACCATAAAATTGAAGACGTGTTAATCCAGAAGGCAAAATGATAAATTAAAAACTCGCGTCGACTCGTCGAAAGCGTTCCATTTGAATCATAATGGACGTGAGCAATTAACAGCGTAACGCAAACTTGATTATCTTCAACCCGTGTTTACAGTGCTAGATTACTGAGCCAGCCATTGAGATTCCAGTCTTCCTCTACAAGTACTGCATTAATCTGCTTTCCGCATACATCCTTAATAGCATCGTGAGAGTTTACAACGAAATCAGTAAGCGCTCCAACTTGAAACTCTTGATCGACAATGTCGTCCTGGAACTCCAAGGTCATTTTACAGTATGACTGCAAGGAGGTTGACATCAAAGCACTTGATGTATCGATGCATCCAGTTAGTGCATCCTCGGGTGCGTTCGTCAAATTGACGCCACGCAGCACAAAGCATCCAGTCTGGTTGCATCTCAATCCATTAAGTTTGGTATCGTTGATTTCAATGGGTTCCGTGTGTGACTTCCACATGATCATGACGCAGTCGTCGCTCACGTATTTGCGATACGTCTGTTTACCTCGCACATTCGTCCTGAAAGATCCAGCATCAAAGTTCAGGCCGTACGAGCGAGCTACCAGATTCTCCGTCACAAGTCTCTCGTCGTTAAAGTAGCTCAGTCTCTTAGGACCTTCCGCAGCAAAGGCTCGCCAGAACGCCTTCTCCGACACATGAACATCAAATGGCAGCATCGAGTTTGCCTTCGTCACAAAGGCCACCCTTGAGTCCGAACTGGGGTCATTCATCACGTGCAAGTCACAAAACACCGCCGATCGATCTGCAAATTCCGGACCGCTAAATAAATTTTCCACTCCGAGATGAGCCTGTACCACATACCGCAATTGGTCTGCAAAAATCTCGTCGTCTGTGGGTCTCGTCGTCAAGGGTTTGCAGCGTATAAACTCCTCCGCTTCGTCTCTCGGACGTTTACGTAATAGACGCTCCAATTTGGTTGCGAGTTTCAATTGTCCCTCCAGAGACGCCCTCAGCTGCTGGTTCTTGTCCTCCGCTCGCACTCGTTCCTTTTCCTGCCTCTCTGCGATCCCCTTCCAAATCGATGGAGCGGATGAACTTGTCGTCTCCACCTCATCACTATTAAGTCTTGAGGTTTTGAGGTTCGTCATCTGCAACTCTAATTTCCCCACCAAGTCTCGCAGGTATTCGAGCTCCAGTTTCTGTCGTCGAATCCGCTTCTTCTTGGGTTTTGGCGGCGTCTCTTCCTTGTCTTGAGGTATTTCCACAGTGGAGTGAAGACCCGCGGAGAAGAGCGACGCATCCGCTTTCCACGTGACGTTGGGGGCCGCTAGCTTGGCCGTAGAGTGCTGCATGGGGGGTCAAGGAGGACTGGATGATGATGCTATAGTCGATGTGTTCAGTTACGGCTTTTTGGCCAATCATCGGGAGCTAACAGTTTTGTGTATTTTGTTTGTGCTTTTAGCAAGTACTGTAGTATAAACACTACAGAAACTGGTTGCAGTCTTCCTCGACCGTGACAATCTTGCTGCACACTTCGGTGAGAGTGTCGTGCATACTTACTACAACATCCGTCAGCACGCCGACTTGCAGCTCTGGATTGGTGATGTCATCTTTAAGCTCCATGGTCATCTTCGAATATGACTGCAGCACCGTCGACTCACGGGTATCACTTTGAGCTGCCGACCCTTGTTGAGAACCGCCAACGACAACCTCACGAAGAACAATCCAACCTATCTCGTGACACCGCAAACCAGTAAACTTGATACCGTTGACCTCCACAGGATCGACGACCCACTTCCACATGATCAGACACAGTCACCATGCGCATATTGTCGGTACGTCTCCTTTCCGAGAATGTTAGCATGGAATGGGCCGGCGTCGAAATTCATACCGTACGAGTGAGCCACCAGGTCTTCGGTCTTCACCTTTTCGTTGAAAAAGTAGCTATCTTTTTTCGTGACTCCTCCACCAAACGTACGCCAGAATGCCTTCCCGGTTACGTGACGTCGAAGGGCAGCATTGAGTTCGCCTTCTTCACAAAAGCCACCCCAGTGTAGGAAGCATCGTCGCTCATCACATGCAAGTCACAGAAAGAAGCCGTCGGGTCTGCAAACTCCAAACCACGAAAGAGCGCGTCCGCGTCAAGATGAGCATGCAGCATGTGGCTCAACTGGTCAGCGAAAATGTCATCCTCGGTCGGACTCGCCGCAGTATTGAGGGAAGGCTCCAAATGTTTAGTGCCTGCTAAAGCCATCACTTCCTGTTTCAATCAACGCGTATGAGTAGAAATTTTGGAATCCCTTTTTCATCAACTTCAGGGGGTACCTCTTCTCTCGGGTGCTTGTCTAAAAGTCCCTCTAACTTCATCGCCAACTTCAGCTGACCCTCCAGAGACGAACGCAGTCTCAGATTTTTCTCTGCAGCTCGTGCGCGCTCCTTTTGCTGCCGCTCTGCGATGTCTTTCCAGATTGACGAAGCATTTACTTCAGTCTGGATAGATTCGTTGTCAATCGACAACTGCTTGGCCTTCAACCCCGATAACGTTTCCTCCAGTTTACCCACTAGGTCTCGCAGGTAATCGAGCTCTAATTTCTGTCGCCGAACACGCTTTTTCTTCGGAGGGGCAGCTTGTTGTGTAGCCAGCTTTGTTGCCGCAGGTTTCAGTTCCCTCAGGGTCGGCACAGAGCTGTGAGCGTTAATCATCAACACGAAGTGTACGTACTCTAGTAGTTGTGTGAGGGGGAGAAACTAATTGTGGGTGTTGCTGTGTTGCAACATGTATTACAATATTGGCAAGCAAGATTACGACAGGAAGCTGGCCACCATGATTATTCGTAGTTGGTGGGTAGAAAAATGCTGGAGGATATTTACACAAGTTTTCCACTCTCACACCGGGGCTTCGACAATTGTACCCAGGAAACATACATGCATACGTATGTACAAAAGGCGCAGTACATTGAATGAAAACAACGATGCGGTGGCGCAGAAGAGAGAGCAAGCTAAGCATCATCGACAGCTTTCGGTGTGAGAGAATAACCTAATGTGAGTCTCGTTCCCAACATTAAATTCGGATAGCGAAGACACACTACCACGGCATATGAGCCAGTAGGTTTTTAATCGCTTATGAGTTTGCCGAGCTGAGCTGGACAATCGATTTATTGGCTTCGTTGATGCGAAAATGAACGAAAGAAGAAGTAGAAATTGGAAACTGAATGCTGGAATGCTGCTCACTCAGCATGTGCGGCCAACTGATGCGTCACCATGGATGACTGCTGCAACCGACAGTCACGAAGCAAATTTTGACGCATCAGCACGGTACTTCATAATCTGGAAGCAACGCGAGCGCCGCAAGGGAGGACAGAAAGTAAGAAGTAGGGTGTTACAGAATCCTAAACGCTCTCGTTGGTATTCGAATTTACACTACGTGTAGCTGACTTCGCAAACTACGGTATTATTTTGAAGCACTAATGCACATAATAGCAATTGTTTTGTTTTTGCGTTGCACATATTACAATTGTGAGCAAAACTACAAATAACAGACTCTGACCGAAAGGGTAAGATCGTGCGCAGAAGCATTTGCTGTTTTGTGCGTCGAGTAATACACATTACTCGACGAAGTGATCTAGTGGGTGGTCAAGTTGTCATGGAAGCGCATCGATAACTATATCAGTAGTCTGGTGCTCACTTTAAGTTTTTGTACTCGAACATCAAGCCCGACGACAGCAGTCAAGTCAGGATGAAAAGTTGGAATCGAGCTCGACACACCGTGGCAATCGCTGGTGGACTCCTGTCTTCGACAGTCTTTGGCTCCAGGACGTTCAACACAAAATCTGGCATTTTGCCGTGGGTGGATGTTGATACTCCAGAAAAAGCTCAAACACACAAGTCTTCTCGAGGGCAGACCTGGACGCTGATTATGAGCGACGAGTTCAACGAAGAAGACCGCAACTTCGAGGCTGGGGAAGATCACCTTTGGACTGCAGTTGAAAAGCCCGACGGTGTGAACGCTGCTCTGGAGATCTATACCACCAATATGACCTCGACCGAGTGCGACGGTGACAACTGCTACTTCTACATCGAGACGGACATCCACGAGACAAACATCACAGTCTGGAACGACTATATCACCCCTCTTGGCTTCGAAGATGTATCGTTCTACTACCGCGGCGCAATGGTGCAGGGCTGGACAAATTCTGCTACCAAGGCGGGCTGGCCGTTGTGCGTGCCCAACTTCCAGGCGCCGTCAGCGAGGAATCCGGAAATCCCGACGTCACCGGGTCGAAAAACGCTCGAGCCGAGCACATTGAGTACTACCCTGTCTGGCCTGGCATCTGGATGTTCGGGAACTTGGGACGTGCTATCTTCACGGGCTCGACAGCTCGCTTTTCCTGTAACGAATGCAACGAGACCGTCTTCGACTCTCAGAACCAGCGCATCAGTGCGTGCGATCCCAACCCTGGATCAGGCATGAATCCGTACCAAGGTCGTGGGGCTCCAGAAATCGACATTCTCGAGGGTGGTGGCACTGAAATCTCGTCTTCGATGCAAATAGGCCCAGGCATGCCCGATGACTTTCCGGATGCTGCAAGACAACATTTCCGTGAGCTGCAAGTACACCTACAGCTGCACCACCACGGGTGCCAACAACCCGGGTGTGCCAACAGAGTACTACTCCGAGCTTCGCGGGCACAAATCCTGGTATCAGGGCATGCGCTACGGTGCCAACAATTTATGCACCGTGAAAAGTGACGAAGTGCAAAGCTTTGCTAAAATTAACGCTTCGTTGACTACAGGGATCACGGAAAATGCGTGTACGATCGAGACTTGTCCGGCATCGTTTGATGTTAACGCAGATCTCGGGTTTATGGACAACGGAGCGCAGCACTGGGGCGTCAATACAAATGGAAACGTGCTACCCAAGGATGAATGGTTACACTGGCGCCTACTTGTGCGACGCAGGAAATGATGCCGAGAAGTGTACGGAGTCTGGCGGTTCGACCAGTGCTGCATCATCTTTCATGTACCAGTTGGACGCCCTCTCTTCTAACTGGGGCATTCACATGGCCGCATACCTCGACTGGGTCACGTACTCGGTCGAATGGGTTCCTGGAGACAGCGGCTACGTTCGATGGGAAGTAGAAGGCCAACCACTGTACGAGATCACCGCTGAGACGATCACCAACCCTCCACAAGACGCTGCGCAGATGAACCCCCGCAAAATCATGCTTGAGGAGCCCATGTACTTCATCTTTAACGTCGCGCTTTCGAGCACGTGGGGCTCAAAGCCCCCTAACGCTGGTGTTTCTGGATGCTACGGCGACGGAACGGACAACAAGACGAACGCCATTTGCGACGCATTCCCGATGAAGATCGACTACATCCGAGTGTACCAGGACACTTCCACCATGGCCTACGGTTGTGACCCAGCAACACATCCGACCAAGCAGTGGATTGAGGACCATATCGACCTCTACCAGGACGACGACAACAAAGTGATCGAAGTTTCTGGTAAGGCGACTTGCAGTAAGGACGACGACTGCACCATCGCGTCCAAAGGCTCCGCTTCCGTGAGAACGGGATACTGCACCAATGGAAGATGCGAATGCGCTTCACATACCTGGACTGGACCGCGTTGCACCGAGACGACCACAGTCAAAAGCGACGACGACCAATACGGCCTGCCAATGATGTTGTCGATAGCGGTCGCTGGTATGGTCGTAGTAACCACTTTCGGGACGATCCTGTACACCACTGCCAGCGAGAAGCGCGAAAGTGAGCGGCGACTCAGAACGCACGCGCTCCAAATGGATCGTGCCAAGCAAGCTGCCGGGCCTGCATCGGAAGAAGTGAGTATCGGACCGGAGAAGAACAAGTACAGCACCAACTTCGTGTAGATGCACTCCATGCATAAACTACTTACGGTATACCGTACTGTCGTAGTCGTTGGCAACATTTAGTCGTTAGCGACATCTAATCTAAGCCAATCAAAAAGGCTAAAAAGGGAACAGCTGGTCGCTTCTAATGTTAGTTTCCTGCTTGTCTAAATCGTTCTGGCACTGCCACAACACAAGAATGGGGCGCCCATCGATCTCAGGGAAGAGAAAGCCAAGAAAGCAATACAAGAGGGTTGCAGTTGACTACGGTCACAAGAAAATGGTGCTGGATTATCTAGCTGCAGGCCACTCGGTAAGTGTGGCTTTAGACCACTTCTACGAGGGCCTCTCAAGTAACCAGCGTAGAGGGAAGCAACAGCTTATCAGCAAATGGCGATCGAGCGCCGACACAATACAACAGGTGTGTGAGAGCGGTAGGGCTCGTCATTTAAAGATGAGGATCGTGGTGTAGCAACTGTACTTTCAAAGACGGCAGAAGAAGAAATAGTCAAGTGGATTAACTCTCTTCGGAAGGACGGTGCTCCTGTTTCACGAACAATGCTAAAGCTAAAAGCAAAAGAAGTCGCCGAGGAGAGTGGTCTGGACTCCACACAGTTTGCCGCGTCTTCTACCTGGGTGAAGTTGTTCATGCGACGGAACAGACTATCACTACGTACAAGGACTCGACAAGGGCAAACAACGCCCGATGACGCCGTTGAATCAGCACAAAAGTTCCGTGCAACGGTGCTTCAAACCATTGTCGAGCACAATTGTACACAGGTATTTAATGCAGACCAAACAGGTAAATACGGTCTTGGTGTGTTTTTATATTTTTTTCGACGACTTATTTTTACTAATTGTAATATTCCAGCGGTATTCTTTGAATATGTTCCAAAGCGTACAATTGCAGACAAGGTGTCAAAGACTGTGTGGGTTCGCTGTGGAAATAAAGATAAGATGAGAGCGACAGCAATGCTCCTTGGTGATTCATACGGCAATAAATTTGACCCTTTCATCATTTTCAAGAGTTCTGCAGCAACCACAACAGAAAAACAAAACGAAAACAATGAACTACGCAACGGGTTTGGTACACAAGTCTGGCGTGAAGTGAAGTCTCTACAGTAGAAGTATCCTTGTCAAATTTACGGCAACAAAACGGCATGGTGGAACCAAGATCTGTCGCTAAAGTTCTTGGAATATCATTTTGCGACTCGAGAAAACCGCGACATCAACGTTCTTTTGTTGTGGGATGATTTTAGTGCGCATTGGACTGATGCGATTGTAAATTATGCTTCCTCGCTGAAAGTCATCTTGTTGAAGGTGCCGCCAAAATACACTTATGTCTGCCAGCCTGCAGATATTTCTTGGAATAAGCCTTTCAAAGGTAGGCTAAGATCCCTGTGGATTAATCAGCTCCGAGAACAGCTCTCCAAATTTAAGACCGGTGAGGCGGAGCGTCAATCACGAAAAGATGCTATCGAGGCAGAAATTGTTCAAGCTCTTAAGGAATTGGATGGGCAACAAGCAAGCATGAAGGTCGCGGCACTGCGGAGAAAATTAGACAAAGAGAAGTTCATGTTGGTGGCGCCAAAACGTCCTACAATCACCGAGTGGATAACAACGTGCTGGTCTGATCTATCTGCTGCAACGATTGTTAGTGGGTTTGCAGGGGCAGGACTTCTAATGGACACTCGCCGTGACGAACACGAATCTGCTGAACCGGTGCGTACGGAGGACATTATAGAGGCATTCCAGCACTACAATATCATAAAAGAGGAAGTTGCATCCGACGACGATGTCGATAGCGAATGCAGCGACAGTGATAATGAAAGCTAATCAATTCACCTTACGATCTATACATTTTGGCCTGTTGCAGGTGGGCTTCGACTTGCAGCGTGCTAGCCCATTGACTCGCCTTACTTATTTACCCTCTCATCGTCTTCTTGCTCTGTGTGGCGCCCGTTTCGGCGATCACGACCTTCTCGTCGAACACGAACCTCTCCTTGCTCTTCGTGGCCAGCCAAAGATCTTCACGTTGAGCATGGCTTCATCTTGCTCTTGTGCGCGACGTTATCGATCATGGTGGGCTCCGACATCTCATCGCCCTTGTCGCACCAGACCTCGGGCTCCTCTGGGTCACGGTGGGGCTCACGTGCCAAGTTGTCCACGCCGCCCCAGGCCGCTCGGCGTCCGAGTCTTTCGGAGCTCTCGGTGCCCGGGTACGGGGTGGTCGTGGAGTCGTCGGTCCGCCGATCAGCTTCTTGTCCTCCCGGTCTGGAAACTGCTTGACATCCGTCGAAGTCCTGGGCTTGGTAGGTTCTTCTTCTTCTTCTCCTACTATAAGAGCAAGCATTTGTGGGGAGCGCGCACTCCTTCATGCACTTGCCGTCGATCTTCCTACCGCGGCGCACTGGCGAAGCTGCTGACGATAAAAATGAGGACTGCTGCTCCTAAATCTGAAGATTTGCGAGCCTACCCCTATTTCAGCGTGTTTCGCCCTTGTCGCCAACGACTACGACAATACGGTAGTCCTACTTTTCGTTCCCGAATTTCAGGAACCAAAACGCGGAATAATCATTTTCACGAACCCTAGTCGCTATCGCGGTGCATAATCACGTCCCACTCTTTCAGCATACTCACTTCAAGTGTAAACACTTGTCTCAGTTTCCGAACACAATCACAAAAAATAGGTTTAACGCGAAAATACCAGTTTCGCTTTTTTCCCGAGCGATCAGCATGATGAACAGCTTCCAGCTCGAAGACCCGGCTTCCTTGGCGCTGGAGCAGGCGCTGGCCTTCGCGGACGCCTGCGACGTGGAAAGCGACGAGGAGATGGCGGCGGGCGACCGTGAGCTGGACGCGCTGCTGGCGGACGTGCAGTCGGACGAGCTGTTCGACGCTTCGTTGGGGATGGACCTCATGCCCATGCCCGAGACGCTCAAGCCGCAGCCCCTGGGCGAGTTCACAGGCCTCATGATGGATTCGGAGACGGACACGTCGCTGGAGAGCGCACTGGCGGTGCTTACGACGCAGTGCGACGCGTCCACGAGCGACGGCAGCAACAGCAGCGACGATACCGTCAAAGGGACGTCTTCCACTAGACTACGAGCCAAAAGTTACAAGAAAATGAAGCGGCCGAGAGCAGCGTCACCCACGAGGACGGCCAAGGACTTTGCAGCGGCCAATGCAGAGCTGGCGGCCAAGGCGGCGGCTGCTAATGGCACCGCTGTGGAGGTGAAGAAGCCCACGAAGAAACGCATCCGCAGACAGAGAGAAGAGCTGCTGTACCTCCGCGTGAAGGTGCAGGAGATGGAAACCAGCTTGGCAGATCTCAAGAACAAGGAGGGACGCAACAGTTCTACGCAGCTGGCGTGCAATGGGAAACCCAGCTCGGAAGGATCCACGCTGCTAGCCTCCGTGTGGAAGAGCCTTGCCAACCGCCAGTACAAGGACAGAGAACGCGCTGAGCAGGAGAACCGCAAGCTTAAGTCGACGCTGGAAGGGCAGATCAAGCTGGCCAAGTGCCTCGAAAAGATCTTGGAAGACCAACCCGAGAGCGATGTATGTGTTGTGTGGATTTACGTGGGACTACTTACTAGATCGTATCGTGTACTGACGACATAATGTGTTTCGTTGCGATTCAGATGCTGTCGGGCCCGTCCCGCTCTGACCAGTCGAAGCTGCTCACCATGGCTGTCAGCAGCGACAAGAAGCCCGTCCACGCCCAGCTTCTCTCGGAGCTTGATGCCGGGTTTGATCGAGTGGACGCTAACTATGACTTCAAGAAATTCGCAGAGATTGAGAAGGACACGGTTGACGTTCGGGTCAGCTCGAGCTTGGACAACGGTATCGCCCTTCAGTTCGTGGGGTTCAAGCGAGTTCCCTTCACACAAGACGTCGCTGCACGAGGAATGTGGCGATTCACCTCCTCCGAGGCTACCAAACGCCAAGCTTACTTCTACGAAGAGGTACGCAGCGACATCCATGCAATGTTCTCTGCAGTGTTGCTAACTAGTCTTTTCGCTCCGTCTCACCTCGCAGCATGATACTTCTTCAAAGCACACAGTCGCGAGGACGTTCGGCCACAAAATCCAGAGCGATAACGGCAGCCTCGACTACCGCAGTGAGAGCGTCCTGGAGTGTCGCAAGCGCGGTGACCGCGTGGTAATACTCTCGAGGGGCCTTGCAAAGCCCATCAAGTTTTCGGCAGCGCCGGTGAATGGCATCCGCTTCCACGAGAACGGGTGGTTCGTGATCGAGAAGGCGTCGGCGAAAGACGGATCGTCCAAGGGCAAGTGGTCGACCATCTCGTCGTCCATGGAGCTGACGCCGATCTTCGACGACGACGCCTTGGACCAGGATTTCACCGTCGGGGCACTCACGGACTTTGTCATCGACTCGATCCACCGCAACATGCACCTTGGTGAGGAGGTCGTGGCGGGTATCATGATGGAAGAGGCCCGGAAAGCGGCCATGCAGTCGATGTGGTGTTAAAGCGTTCGCGTGCAATAGATTTTTTCGTTCGATCCTTGCAGAAACTACATTTACCGTTGCCGCCATCATCGATTGATCATGGCCCCGCACGATAATAACCGGCGCTTGACACCATCATTCCGTCGTCGCAAATGACATGCAAGTCGTCTGTCCGACCAGCCTGACCGGCACATGGCGGTGCTCGCCATCACGGTTGTCGATCGTCGAGAAAATCCGGTCGCCGATATGGTCGTCAGCAGCCTGGCCAAATGGCGATGATGTCTTGCCACGGGCAAGTTGCCAGGACATCATCGCCTTGGCGGTGAGAAAGCTGCGCTCGCAACTGCAGTTTTGGAGGATGCGTTCCGAAAGTACACAAACGTGAAAAGCGCATCTCCGGCGCTGGCGTGAAATAAGGTTGCCCGTTGCTCCGACATACAAACTTCAACGGTGACCACTGTTGCCCTGCACCTGTCAAGCTCGAGACACACGTGGCGGCAGGCTTCCGTCTCAAATTCGCGCTGGTCAACTGGAACTGGATCACGGCCTGTTGCTCGAAAAATAGTACCCTACAACTTTGCGTTGCCAGCATATCATCTTTAAACGGTTTATTCTTGATAACAGTCACACAATGCCTCGTGGCAGCCTCGTCCGACCATTAGGTTGTGCAGGTTATCCAAGTCCACGCGGGTAAAGTTGCAGCGTATGGCGCTTGTTCCGCCCCGAAAACCCGTTGGGCGCAATCCGCGCAATCGCTCTTCAGAGCCGGGGCTCGCTCTGCGTGCCATTCAAGCACCGCAACAATGACCTGAAGGTCCCATATTGCCACGCGTGCCTTGTGGTTCCTGCATAATTGCTATCGGTCTCCGATAATGGACGCAGTTTTCGAGGAAAGCGCATTGCCCCGGTGCCCTTCGCCGCCTACAACCAAAAGTGCAGGTTCCGGTGGCTGCACATGCCTACATGTTTACGGTAAGCCCGCTGTTGACTTCCACCGCGGGACGGCGTAAACGCTAGTCGTGTCTCGCGCCGTTTGCGCACGTTTGCGGGCCTTGCACTGTCTACGAGGACGCCGTGAAAAGCTTGACCATTTCAGTTTTCACCCTGAAAGACGCAGCACCACCACTAGCACCGCACTAGCGAATGCCCCATGAGCTTCTCGTACGTCACAGACGACGCGCCACGATTGTCGGTGGACGACGTGCTCGGCCTCATCGACTGGAAGGAGCTCGAAAATGTGCTTTCGAGTCCCAATGATACCAGTCGGCCACCGATGCCAGTGGATGTGTCAATGGTTCCGATGGACTCGCAGTCCGTGGCCATGGACCCGATTGCGAAGACGCCACCACCAAGACGCAGTCGGAAGTCCAGTCGTTCAAAGGTGGAGACGACGACGCAGACCCCAACTGCTACTACTGCTACTGCACCGCCTGCAGTCGGTGGACCTCCGCCCAAGAAGAAACGCATCCGTCGCGAAATCGTCGAGCTCAAGTTCTTGCGCGGCAAAGTCAAAGAACTCGAAGAACAGTTGCGTGAGTTGCAACTTGGCTTTTCGACGTCTCCGAATGCCTCGAGTGAGTCGGCACCACTTGACGGATTGATGCCGTCCGTGTGGACGTCTATGGCTGGTCGTCAACTGAAGGACCGAATGCGAGCCGAACGTGAAAATCAGGAACTGCGGAGTATGTTACAGGACCAGCTTAAAATTGCTCAAGGTCTCGAAGACACGCTGAAACAGCTACCACCGAGCCAGGTAAGCAACAAACGCGTTCGCAACAATCATCCACTTGCACACCAGGTCCTAACAATACTCAACGCGTGTTGATCGACCTCAGGGCCTTGGCATCCAGCACACTCCGATACTCCCTCCTGATCTCTTTGGCCCATCAAGTTCAGAAACACTCGCCGAGAGTCTAGCACACTTGGAGCAATCCTATTTGAGCGTGGATGAGGCCTTCACGACGGGAGGTGTAGACCTGCTCGAAATGGATAAGCACGAGATCAAGGCGATTCTCCATCCGTCATACGGCACGTGTATTCGTTTCACCACCCGCATCGCGATGCCATTCAGCTACGACATCACCAGCCGGGCAATGTGGCGATTCATCACGGAAGAGGGGTTGATTTCACTCGCCAGCTCGTTCAACGTACGCTCAGAATTGTCATCTCTTGATGCCGTGGGATATAATTTTCTAACCTGTTTGCTGTCACTATAAAACAGAAAATTTACAACACCAAGGACATTCAAGCTCATTGCTTCGGCTTTCGACTTCCAGAGTCCGACCCACCCAAAGACTACTGGATGAACCAAGTGGTCCGGAAACACCAAGAAGGCAATCGGATGGTTACTGTAGGAAGGTCCACCATCCATCCCTACGTCAAGGACAACAGTCATCCGACAGGAGTTTCGTTTACTGACGATGCTCGGGTCATTGTCAGTGACTGCAGCAGCAACGGGGTCCCTCAAACGTGCGTGAAGGCCTGCGTTTATTTGATCCCCGATTTTGGCTCGGGAAGTTCCGATGATACCGTCGGAATCAACGAATTGCTAGAGTTCTTCATCAAATCTGCCACTCCAGTGATTCTGCGGTGTCGAGAGATGATCATGGCAATGCTTCACCAGGAAGCAGAAGCCGTCAAACAGACAGAAGTACGGCTATGAGTTTGTCGTCCTAAACTTTATGTTCCTATGTAACAAAGTACAATTGTCAGAGCGCACAGATTTAATACGCGAGAACCGCCCACCACTAATGAAGCAATTAAGATGCATCGTAGCCTCGTGGCTGGGACAAATTTGGAAACGGAGTTGCCCCCAGTCGCTAAAAGCTTTTCACTTTCGTGAATGTATGAGAAGGTATTTGATCCAGGTGTTCTCAGAAGAAGTTTTGGCGATGTTGCGTCCTGGACGGATCTGCAGGTGTTGCACAGACTGCAGATTGGCAGCCGAAGATAAACTGAGAATTGCTTTTGAACAATGGCAACAGCATGAGTGCGTTCCTTTGTTTTTGCGAAATATTTGCTTGCCAAACGTAGTTTTCCAGTCTTCTTGATGTGTCCGGAAATCGGGTAGTCTCAACACGGTGTTCTGCCACTGGAATTTTCGCCAAAACCTTGGTGAGGAACTCGCCGTAACTGGATCAACGCTCGTTTTGATACTGCATCCGTGACCCCAGCAAACTCCAAGATAACTCTTCGGTCAACCTACACGAATTGTGCCACAGTCATGACCGCGAGGTTCCTGAATTACATCCTTAAACCCCATATTCTCTGGATTGCTTTTCTCAGCTCCAGCTCTTGCTGTGGACGGTAGAAAGGTAACTCGATGGCAATACGACATACGCGCTTTATGGTCCCAGCTTTGGTATCCCCATCGGGACGTGAGCGAAGTCGTCTGCCATAACTTCAATGCGAGAAGTAGTCGATACAAACCAAAGGCGCTAAACGTTAGATGTTGACGAAAAGAAACTCTCCAATCTTGTTGTAGCAGATAAATGGTCAAAATTTGTTAAAACATACTATTCATCGAGTCGCTCGACCAAATTTTGGCGTCCACAGTCATGCCTAAAGCGGATGCATTTTCGATGCAGAATCGTTGTTTCTAACAGGATCCCCGTGCGTGAGGACCTGTCGGCGGTGGTGCGGTGTCCGGAAGGTGCGTTGCTTGTGCGTTGTGAGGTAAATTGAAAAGTAAGATTGATGTTGTTAATGGTTCTGCTCGCTTCCTGCCCTAGGCTTCCTAGTGCTCTTCTAGAAGGTAAGCTACTCCTATACAAATATGCATACTAACTTGTTTCTGTAATCAATGTATATGGCTCTTTGTATGAGCTCTGCAGGTATCCAGGACACACGTGCCGAGAGCGCTTGCGCCAGCCTTGCGCAAGTGCGTCACGAGACTTGGCGCAGGTGTTCTTGTGGCGGCGGTGGCGTTCTTGGCGGCTGCGCAGCTCGCGCAGCCCCTGTCGTCAAGGTACGTACACATGTACGATCATGACATCCCCCCGGACTTTTAATCGCGTTGGCGCTGTTCGTTGAAGGCGTGGAGTAGTTCGCGCCAATGCGATACTCGTTTGAGCTGAAGCTCGTATTCCCAGGAGTTCTCAGTGTCAGGAAGACCGTGCCACTTGACCAGCCAAAGTCTTTGGTTGTTGCGCTGCATACGCTTGAGTAACGCTTCAGGAAAATGGAGTTCTTCCTCTGTGCAGTCGTCGAGGATGACTGGCGCCGACTTCGGCAAGGGGCGCGACGCAAACTTAGTTGGATTAGGTACATCGTGCTTCAGGAACTCGACATTGAAGCTAGGATGAAGTCGACTCATGCTGCGAGGTAGCTTGAGGCGTGCGACGTTCGAGCAGATCGTCTTCTCAATTCGAAACGGTCCAATGTAGCACATCGCGAGTTTCTCTCGATTAAGGCTTGTATGCTCAGTGATGCGCTTGAGGGACAAGTTTCGAGTATTTAGCAGTACCAGATCCCCTTCCTGAAACTCCACATCTCGTCTCTTGCAGTCATAATGCTTTTTCTGGCGTTCTTGAGCAGCGAGTAGGTTCTTGCGCGCTAGGTCAACGATCTCCTTTCTGACTTCTGCAAACTTCTACGCGAAATCTACTAAAGGGACTTCGTCTTCTGCAACACTGTTGTCGAAGACTTGTGTCACCAACTGTCGAACCTTGCGACCCGTGTCCACTTCGAAGGGCGTTAGTCCCGTAGAGGAACCATCAAGTGAAGCGTGAGCAAACTCGATGGTACCCAAGTGGTTGGCCCAGTCTTGACCGTATAAAAACCATGCAACGGAGAGCGTCTTCAAGCACGAGATTTTGACGCTCAGTCTGACCATCTGCTTGAGCTCGGTACGCTGCCGTGAACGCTAGCTTCACCCCCATGATCTTCATAAGCGACTTCCAAAACTTAGACGTAAACTTCGGATCTCGATCACTGATGATTGCTTGGGGCAGACCATGACGGCGAACAACCGCATCAAAGAACGTTCTGGCCACTGCTGGAGCATCTGCTGTAGTGTGCGTTGGGGCATACTTCGCGCGCTTGGACAACTTGTCTACAACAGTCATGATCGCGTCGTATCCTTCTGAAACAGGAAGGCCCGTGATAAAGTCCATTGACACAACTTCCCAGCATTCCGTTGGCGTCGGAATTGGCATCATGGTTCCGTGTTTCTTTGCCGTGTTTACTTTCCATCGCGCACAAGTTCCACAACTTGTGACATACTCCTTCACGTCCTTCTCCAGTGTTGGCCAATAGTACCACTGCGCAATGCGCAATTGTGTACGCCGAATACCTGGATGAGCTGCCATCGACGAGTCATGGAACTCCTGAATGATATCGGTTATCAAGCGGGCGTTGTTGGGAACACGCAGTCGAAGAACCGAATGCTGTGATTGTTTGTACAGAAGTCCGTCTCACTTGACATAATCATCGGTACTCTTCTCATCATGTCATGCCTGTTTGAATGCAGGGTCACGCTTGTATCCACTTTGGAACTTCCTCTTTTGAGCATCGCTGAGATGAACACTGGATAGCGCGTACTCGACGTTCTGGACTTGTTCAATGCTAACACAGACCTCTTGTGGAACACCTACTGCACGTCTCTCCCCCGGCAAGTCCGGTTCGTCGAGTAAGAGCTTGGCATCATCCTCAGGAAGAAGGCGAAGCATCGCCGCATGAACGCTATGACGACGAAGCGTCGGTGCTATGTGTGAGCACTCGTCGGAGCACTGGTGTACATCGGGTAGGTTCCAGGGTTCTTCTTCGTCGGAATTGTCTGAGTCAGACGGAGGCAGGTTACTAGGCCTCGAGAGGGCATCAGCGACGACATTGTGCTCACCTTTGACGTGGTGCATCGTGAAGTCGAACTGGGAGAAAACTGTCAACATCCCGACCCATTTTCGGCGATACATTGGGATGATGTAGCATCCATCGACAAGCGGCATTGTCAGTGTAAACGTCAAAGTGGCGGCCATGCAGATAATGACGCCATTTTCCTAGTGCCGTCTTGATGGCCAAAACTTCTTGCTCATGTGGTGGCCAGCCAACCTCATGTATGCTAAGCTTCTTGGAGTAGAAGGCAATGGGGTGATCTTGATCGTCGAACGTTTGAGACAAAACTCCACCCATGCATTTACCAGAGGCGTCCGTAGTTACTCGAAACGGCTTGGTGAAGTCAGGAAGCTTGAGTACCGGCGCTTGCTGCAGAGCCATCTTGAGCGATCGAAACGCTGTCGATTGTGCTTTACCCCATTCCCACTCGGTATCCTTCTTCGTTAATTTGCTGAGGGGCAAGGCATGTTGCGCGAAATCACAAATAAAGCGGCGATAGTATCCGACAAGTCCCAAAACGCTTTGAAGCTCCTTTCGGTTGGTAGGCTCTGGGTAGTGCTCGATGGCATGAGTCTTTTTATTGTCCACCGAAAGACCATCTGCGGAGACGGTATTACCAAGAAAGTTGACACTGGATTTACCAAAAGCACACTTAGAACGACGAGCATAAAGCTTCTCACGTCGCAACACTTCAAACACTTGCTCTAAGTGATGCAGATGGTCTTCCCTAGTCTCGGAGAACACGCAGGTGTCGTCCAAGTAGACAACGACAAAGTCGAATTTGTCAAATAGGACGCGCATCAGCGTTGACCAGACACCAGGCATTCCTGATAGACCCATAAGTGCTACGCACCACTGATATGTTTCGTTGTGCGTTCGGAAGGCAGTGTACTGCTTACTGCGAGGTGATACACGCATTTGGTTGTAACCCTGGGCAAGATCTAGAACCGAGAATACAGTGCATCCCATCATCTTGTCAAAGATTTCCTCAATCAGCGGCAGCGGAATCTTGGGGATTTTGGTTTAACTGTTGACGTATCGAAAATCAATGACCCAGCGTATTGGAATTGAGCTATTTCCCGAACGAAGCCATTCTGCACGTTTCATGAGTCGCCTCGTAGCAGGATCCTTTTTTGGAACGCCAAAGATGTTGGAAACCCAAGGAGAATTAGAAACTTCAATCCATCCTTTCTTCAGGTTTTCCGAGACAAACGTCTCCAATGCTTCTTGCTCTGTCTTCGACAGTCGAAAAGGAGCTCGAGTACTAGGCGTCGCGTCAGGCTTCATCTCCATGTCGAATTCAACAACTCGTTTCGGAGGTAGCCCATCAGGCAATTTGTCTGGAAATGCATCTGCAAATTTGTGTAGAAGGGGTCGAATGTAAGATGGAATATCATCTTCTTCTGCGGCTACGCATACTTTTACGAAAAAGAGCTTAGCAAACTTCTTGTCCTGCATGCGACGGCGAAATTTCTTCGTAGAGCCAAACACACCGGTTCTCCATGTTTCTGCTAGTGCTAGATGTGATCGGTGTCGGGTGCGTACAGACCCGTATTCCTTCTTCTTGCGCTCTTCTTCTTCAGTGGTCGCGTCCGTAGTGTTCGCTGTTTTTTTGTTCGTCTTGGTTAGTCTCATCTGGCGTCTCGTCGTCTTCCTCTTCGCTTTCATCGTTGTTTGGCTGTTCATTCGGACCCACCTCATTCGTATTCGCAATTTCTACGTCGTGCGTCTTCCAGTTGATCTTGGGTTCATACTGCGCGAACCATGGTTTCCCAAAGATCACATCATGCTCAATTGCCAACGGACTCTCCGTAAGCCGCATCTTGGGGAACATCCATTCTTCCATTTGGATGTAGTCTTCACATCGTGGAACGTTTTCACTGTTCCATCGAAACCTTTGATTTGCATATTCTTGGTCCCAGTGACATTCGATACTACTATACCCGGTCGCACTAGGTTCGTCGTTGCTCCACAGTCTAGCAATATAGTTACACTCTTCCCTTCGATCATTCCTGGCTTCCGAACAAGTTCATTGCTCGGGCGGACAGCAATTTCGTGCGTGTCCACTTCTTCCGAGGTGTCCACAGTGTACTGGTCGTTGATGACTCGCTCTTCTTGGTCGTCGAAGTCTACTTGCTCCATTGCGTTTACACGCTGAGGATCGCGAGGCCGATTCACTGGACCTCTGAAAGGTTGTCATTGTCGACGAGGCGCTTTGCAGCGAGCTGCAACGTGTCCCGAACGGAAGCAGTTAAAGCACTTGCCTTGGCGACGGCATTCGTCACGACTCATCTCCTGAGCGTTGTCAATCTCCATGGGCTCCGGCCTGCTCGACCTGGATAAAGACTCACTTCGCCGGAAGCGAGAGTGATCTCTGTCCCTGTCTTGGAGAGGTGCACGAGATGAACCACCGAAGTGCGATCGTTCATAGTCCATGGCAACCGTGATGACATGATTGAGGGTCTCGCAGCGCTTGTACAATACTTCTTGGCGTGTACTTGGTAGTAGGCCTTGTGAGAAATACACGATCTTGTTGATTTCGGTCATATCTTCCACTTGTAGAACGATGTTTCTGAAGCGAGATGTAATCACCCAGTGACTTGCATGCCTTCTGGTTCAGGTGCTGCAGCTGCTCCCGCAGTCGTAACTGCAGGTCCGCAGGTACGAACGCGTGGCTCAACTCTTGTAGTAGTTGCTCTGGCGTGTAGACGTCGTGCTTGTGTGCCAAATACCATTGCCCGGCTTGTGCCTTCAACGTGCTCCCGATGATAGCCATTACCCGTGTAGCCCATGCCGAATTCTTCCAGTTAATGTTTCTGCCTTGGAAATACTGCGACAACTCTTCTTCATAGAGGCGGAACGACTCAGACTCATGCCCAGTATACTTTGGTAGGCGAATCCCATCTAACTTGAAGTCGTTCATTCCACGTTGCTCGTTCATAGCTCTCATCATCTCTTGTTGCTGCTGGAGTAGTTGCAGCACTCCTTGCATGAGCTCCGAGGCGTCCGCCATCTTGTCTTCTCAACCAATCACACGAGAGCCCAAACCACAAAGCCTAACTAGCCGAGTACTTGCAAAGCTGATATCACCTTTCAGACTTATATCCGCGAAGATACAAGTGATCTGAGATTACACAATAGAGGTTTTCCCAAGAAAGGTGTTTAGTTCTTCTTATTAACGGGGTTAATCAGCTTCCTAATGCTATCTAGGCTTTGCTGGCGGCGGGCTTCTTCGCGATCACGGTGTCGGTTGTCTTGTTCAAGCTGGTGTCGAGTCGTGCGGGGGTCAATAGCGTTGGCTACACCAAGGTTGAGATGTCCGGTGGCCTTGCCGAGTTTCCGTTGCGTGCGGGCTAGTTGTTCAAGGACGGCCTTTTTCTTGCGTTTCTGGTCTGCCGTCAGGGCCTTGAACTCAGCGACAGTCGTGAGTAAAAGCTCCAAGGTTCGAACCGATCGCCGGATTTGACGGTAGCAATCAGTACGGAGCTTGTCGACGTCAGCCGCGTTGACCAATCCCAGCCGCTCAAACGATCCCTCGGGAACTGCTTCGTCGACGCGACGTCCCCTCCTACCTGGCATTAAATCAGCGAAGCAGCTCGGGCAACTCTAAGCAGACTGCAAATACCCCTAACCGCCGAACCCTAGAGCCGGACTGGATCGGGTGCGCCACTCTTTTCGGTGCCTCGAATTAAGCTGACGATTCGCTGACGTTTACCAGGCGAGGCCCAATTTCAGCCAATGAGAAGTCAGCTCGGGTTCGTAGCTCCCTGGACAAAGCGAGCAGTCCTCAGTCGAAGTCTTGGACGGATAGCGCGGTTGGTCTTCGAACCAACAAGTGCTACCAATTAACAGGATCCCCGTGCGTGAGGACCTGTCGGCGGTGGTGCGGTGTCCGGAAGGTGCGTTGCTTGTGCGTTGTGAGGTAAATCGAAAAGTAAGATTGATGTTGTTAATGGTTCTGCTCGCTTCCTGCCCTAGGCTTCCTAGTGCTCTTCTAGAAGGTAAGCTACTCCTATACAAATATGCATACTAACTTGTTTCTGTAATCAATGTATATGGCTCTTTGTATGAGCTCTGCAGGTATCCAGGACACCCGTGCCGAGAGCGCTTGCGCCAGCCTTGCGCAAGTGCGTCACGAGACTTGGCGCAGGTGTTCTTGTGGCGGCGGAGGCGTTCTTGGTGGCTGCGCAGCTCGCGCAGCCCCTGTCGTCAAAGTACGTACACAGGTACGATCATGACAGTTTCGCAGCGATTGTCAGCAGCTAAGAAAAGAAAATGTAATAAATCTATCTCTTCCTACATTTTGTCACTCAGAAATTGCGTCTGAATTGTACTCCTCGGACTATTTTATATTTGTTGTGATTTGCTCCAGCTCCTCTCTATTTTGTGACTGGCGTCATCATTTTGGGCGGAGTTCAGCAGCGTAATCAACAAGTGCAGATGTGTGGCTGGTTGTCATTCCGCAATTTGCTCAGCTGCCAGCATGAGCACCAAGGGGCAGAGGCTAATTCATACTGCTGGAGAATGCTTGCAGCCGAGCCCATTGACCATGCAATCGACAGCGCAGCCTAAGAAGAGAAGAGTCCGCCGTCAAAAGCTGGAACGGGACCATCTTCGCCGCTTGGCTGGAGAGCTGGAAAACCACTTAGCATTGCTGCAAGCAAAACGGCTCAATCGCCTCAAATCGGGTCATCAAGGTCAGCACTAATTGCTTTTATTCGAAGATACATTATTGTGGAGTTGTTTTCTCATTGGATTGCTTGACGTAGCTGCTGGAAAGCCCACGTCTTGCTCGAAGCTGCAAAATGATCCAGTTAGGCCGTCCATGTGGATGTCGTTTGCTGCACGACAATTGAAAGAGCGAGGTCGTGCAGTGGAGGAGAACCGGAAGCTGCACCATTTAATTGGAACACGGATGGAGCTGGCCACCAACTTGAAAACGCTACTCCAGAATCACATTTCTGACCAAACTGCAACTGTGGAGGTTATGATTTCTTGCCAGCAACGCACGTTGGGCTGGAGGTTCTGGGACTTGTCTTCCGATGCAGATGACGAAATTTATGCTGACCAGTTACTGATTTTGGCTCGGACGAGGCTAGAAATGGCGAACCAAGGACCATGCAGGACGATGAATCTCAATTGGGACTTGTCACGGGGAAACATGGTGGTGAAGCGAGACCCTAGTGCTGACGCAGGGGTTATGTTCGAGATTAATGGTCGGACGGTTGTACCATTCAACATTAATGTCGCGATGAACGCGTATCTGAAGTTATTTCGTGTGGAGCATGGAGAGAAGCCCAACAACGACAGCTTTTCCGACGTCTTGGTAGGTCAAACCTATCCTGAACCGAACACTTCAAGAAACGGCTTTTATGTTAGCTGTAAAATTGATACTGACGTCACTTGTATGTGCTGTAGACTGATGTACACTCGCGCTCGTTTTCGATTCGACTCAAACTCGAAGGTGTGAGCACGAAAGCGTCCGGCAAGTACACTTTGAGGACGTACACAAGTACAGACGAGGTCACAATCGCGTGGGTCGAGTCGGTGGATGTCGACGAGTTTGGTGATATCAAGTTTAACGGAATGCAGTATCAAAAGCGATCTTACATCAAGTTGCGGCGTGTGTCACATGAAGGACCGGACCAGGGCTCCACATCTACCGTGGTCGAAATGCAGTCTGCCTGCATTCCAGTGTTTCGCGAAGGAGTTGAAGACAAACTACAGCAGGCACACGCGTTCATCGATTTTGCCTATCGAACGCAAGGAAAGTTTAACCGGATCGTTACGCACACGCTCGGTAGTTTTCTGCTCGAGGAAGACTGGAAGGCGGCATTCACATAAGGCACTCAGAATCTACAGTGTAGGTTTAAACGCATTCATCCCCATCCACCTGCAGTAATTAAACTCCTGCATGCACCACGCTCAACGAACTCCGATTTCCTACATGTACCGGAATTCTTGTACTTTTGAAGACCGGAGCATTATGATGACACAACGGGGATAAACATTTTTTCGCGCAGCACCCCACAATAAGTACTTTCGAAAAAATTACTTGTAGTTGTAGCTGATATGTGCGCGAACAAGTACCTACCGACTGGATCTCATACCGCACACTCCCTTGGCAACTTGCCCACTTATCTAGTCAGTAACTTCGCAATCGGGGGTTGACGCAACGATTTGTGCACCTGATACAGCGACGCTGAGCAAATAAACGATCTTGGCCTAGCAGCTCCCTGGCTCAAATCTTGAATTCGCCAGAAACGAACCTTCATTAGAGAAAATGCAGCCCTCAAACTCAACTGAAGGCATCGAGTCCGCGATGGAGACTGCATTGGACTTCATCACTGACTGGGACGAGTTTCAAGCCCACCTGGAACTAACGGACTTTCGATTCGATGCTGGTCAGCTGGGTCATTCTCCTACCTCTGTAGCTGATCTGTTTGATACACTCAACGACTTTAAGTTCACCTACCCATCTACAGCTGAAGGAGCGAATGAAGAGCAGTCGATTCCTGTTCCGTCCACCTCTCACCCCAAGCCGATCAAGCGAAAGAGGCAAACACCCAAGCAAGAAATCGATAAACTCCGACTGCTCGAGTACGATCTAGCACGAAGCCTGGAGACACTACAACAGAAATCTCAATTGCAAACCACTACAGGAGATACCCACCGCGACAAGATACTTTTCTGGAAAAACCTCGCCACTCGCCAATACCAGCAACGACTCGAATCCGAACAAGAAAATCAACGCCTCAAGAAGCTCGTAACAAAGCGCATCAAATACGCCAAGCGCCTCAAGAAATCCGTCCTCCAGTCCTTACACACGTGAACAAGACCCTCAAAATGTAGCCATGTAGAAAAGTTCTCCAAAATGTAGCTATGTAGACAAAAAGTGGATTTTCGTAAAAATACGAATCATACCGTATCCTCATTCCCGAATTTGCGTCATCATGGACAAGTCTCCATTCCTCGTGGCCTGTGACGACGCTGCAACGGTCGAAGCTGCTCTGAATCTGCTGGAGAATTGTGACGACCCAATTACCGGTACGGACCAAATCGTGACCCCTTCGGACCAAAATCTGGACGTGACGCTCCTTGACCTGTCGGAATTCCTGACCCACGTGGACATTCCATCACCCCAAGCAGATAAGGGGCAACCGTCGAGTCCCAGCAATGAAGTTGCAGATTCCAGTACAAAAATCCGGCGTCGGGTGACGCCAAAGCAGGAAATTGAGAAATTGAGGCAACAGGAGCGAGAATTGGCCACGAGACTCGAGATGTTGAGACTTGAAGCCTACGACCACAAACAACGGGCAACTGCATCAAAGAACGGCAACGTGTTGCCCTTTTGGAAGAAAATTGCATCCCGACAATACCAGAGTCGACTGGACTCAGAACGGGAGAACCGACGCCTACGGTCCCTTTTGAGGCTGCTTGTGGGCAGAGCGAAACGAATGAAACTAGCGTGGAACAAGCAGATGACTGCTGAGGTGAGGCAAAGATGGTTAGGATGCACTTGGTGGAGTGCCAAGTCATGCTGACGATGTGTGTGTGTTTATGGTGTATTATGTAGGGGTACCACGAGAAAAAGCCGCCGCGTGACCAGATTTCTTGTGGTTTTGATGTCCCCGATACCCCAGAAGTGATGCACCAGTTGGAAACTGAGGTCGATGCAATCTATGCAAGTCTCGACGCGTTCGAAGCGGGCGTTTGGCAAGAAAGCAGGAATCAGATTCCATTCCTCGATCATTCTGAGGTGTACAAGTTGCCATTCGAGAGACAAAATGTGGACCGAGCGATGTGGCATGCAATGAGGGCACGTTTCAACAATCATGAGGTACGCATTTTAGTATTGCCGGTGGAAAGATGTGTCATTTAACGCTTTTGTTGCTGTCTTCGCTCTCAAAGCGCCGAGTGGACGCGAATGAGAACACGATCACGTGCCACGTGCTTCGATCCTTTCGCAGACCAAACATGAACCTGGTTCTCCGGGTCCGGTGGGTTGCGAAGAAATATCGTGAAGCAGAGCGCACGGTGGTTATCGCGCGGGTTTGGATAGAGCCACAGAACCTTCCGACTGGGCTAAAGGTTGGCTTTCGAGAGACTCAAATGTTAACTGTTTCATCCTCAGGACACGATGATGCAGGTGCTGCTCTGACGAGAGTTGACACGAGCATGCGTGTGACATGCAATGGTCCTGGGAGTGGCAACGGCGATGGTATGCGTGCTTGGACGGCGTCCGCTGAAGCTACCGCTGCGCGTAATATGTGGATGCATGCCTTCCAGATGCGAAAAAATGCTATCGAAGACAGACTCTTTGAAGAGACAAGGACTGTCGTGAAATGAAGAAGTCTCCACGGCAGATAAATTTGATGGAAACTCTCACCATACAATGTTCGGCGCAGATACACCCTTAGCGATCGTATTGTGGTGGTGCGGATTGGTCGGTAACAGTTTACCGTGCGGAGTATTCTGATGGTCAAAGTCATAAAGCGGACACGAAAAACTTGCGAGCTCAACACTCGCTTGAAATTACTTGCTCGCGAGATTGCTCACAATTCCGCATGACTATAGTGGCCGAACACAAATGTTCCAGGCACGTAAGCGCTCGTCTGATGTTTGGATCGACCGAATCTCGACCAATGCAGTCTGGAGAGGAGGAGTGTTACGTGCTGACATCCTGTTATGAGAGATAAGCTATACTACGTAGTATACAGCTGCTGAATTTGCAATTACCCAGCTGACCGGTGACTTGTGCTGATACTCCTTTGGTGATCGTATCGATGTATTCGATCTCAGTGGACCAAGGCAAAACTTGAACGCTTCCTATAGTCCGATTGTTCTGCAATTGCGGTAGACGATTGTATTCACCACACGGAACTCTCAAATAACTATCCGTGGGGCTCAAATTGTATTCATGATATGTGTCCTCGATCCTAGATACGGTGTACAGATCACGTCAAACTATCACCATGTGCAAGATCGTGTGGGATCAGACCTGACAAAAACACCAGTTGTGAAATCGATTGCGAGACCTGATGATGCGACTTTCGAGGTTTATTGGTTGCTCGTGAAATTATGAGTCACTTTGTCATCGCTTACCTCAAGTGAAAATGGATATCACGGACTCGTACAACTTCTCGGCTACATTTTCACCACTACCAGTGTCCAGCTCTCCATTCCCTGCACCTATGACTATCATCGCTTCCGAATCGTTCGACATGGAGTTTGACATTGTCAATGAGCTTTTGAGCGAGTATCCTCAGATTGAGTTGTTGGAAGAATTGGGAAACTTTCCAAACTACCAAGAAGAGCTAACTGATACCAGTGGAAGCTGTGATGCCATCGCATCTCCATATCATGACGATCGCAGCGACCCCGGTCTCGATGAAAATGACAACGACTCGTTGGATTCGTGGGACAAGAAGAAGCGTGTGAAATCCCAAGGAATCTCTCGTAAAGAGGAAATCAAGAGTCTTCGCAAAGAAGCGCAAGCTTTGAAGACGAAGTTGAAGTCTCTCATGTACAGGAAGAAGCAGAACCGCTCAACTGGAAACGAGAGAGATTTGAGTTCTGGAGGATTGGTCTCGACCCGAAATTTACAGCTTTGGAAGCAAATGGCAAGATCTCAACTGCGTCGACGACATGCCGCAGAAGCTGAAAACACCACATTGCGGGAAATGGTTGCGCTCCAGGTGCTGGAGGCGAAGAATTTGCGGCGTATTCTAAAGCGGCGGACTCGACTAGAGGTAAATACTCACATCGACCGTATTGATACACTAGATGCTGACGTAGTTATGCCGCTGCTTACAGATGATGCAGTCGATGCTAGGCACTGCAGGAATCGAGCGACTACAGAACAAGATCCCTGCCGTGAGCTCGTGTGACTTCCAAAAGCTTCTGGATGACGCAGATGCGATTGCTAGTGGAATCAACAATCTCTTTCTCGTGAAAAGGATCAAAACTCTCCCGTACACCGGCCATGCCCGTCAATCCACCTTGGAAGTGACGAATGGCACGTACTTCGAGATTCAGATGCAGCGAGTTTTCCCGTTCAGTATCGAGGAGACATCAAGAGCTGTGTGGGAATGTCTGAGGAAGCTTGGATTGACTGATCTTCGAGGTGTAATGGAACAAGAGGTGCAATTTAATGCCCACCAGCAATACTTCGAAGAAGAGGGCGATACACTTCGCAGCAGCTTTTTATCGGTTGTATCGGGGATTCAAGAACTGGCCGGGACCTTCACGCGAAAAGTAGCTCGCCGCAAAACCACTGCAGAACGATCCGTCTTCATTTGCCGGATGGAGTCTGAGCCCAAGTTTTTCAACAATCGAATTGGTGTCAGCGCCATTACAACTACACATATTGTTCTCGAGAGACCAACGACTTTAGATGGTGGGGAGGGTGACACAACGGTGATGAAGTTTTACTTTAGCGCTGAGCGGAATATGGCAGCAGATTCAATAGATTCGACGGCTTTGCTGGCGATCGCAGCGTGGGAAGAGCTCGTACCTCGGTTTCCCAGTGATGTTGAAACTAGTCTGCTGGATGGATCGGTTCGATAAAGAATCTACATGCAACGTAGCTGTAAAAAAATGTATCTGAGCAATCCGAACGACATCGACGTCATCCTAACCTGCAGAAGAATCAAAGGCTCGCAGATCACTTTCGCCACTTAATTCCAATGCCACAAACGGATGTGTGTAAATATGAATGGGTTGTCATTTCAATTACTTAAGTCGAGCGTAGCTAACCCACTGTTCGTACAACTGAAAACGTCATTTGCAGCTTCGCATTGTTGAACACCTTGCATCGCTGCAGGTGTGGAGCATCTTCGCATACCTCTGGTGGATATCCGTCCCAAGAACACGGTTGGGAAATACTACGTCGTGTGGTGGATTTTGTAGGCATGTTCAATCAAAAGGTAGCACGGTGCAGCAAGAATGTCATTTTCGTTTAGAGAACAGCATTGGTCAAGGTGTCCATGAGATTTGATGTGCATGTACAAGTAACTCAGGGAAAACGCACCTATGTAGTGAAAGCGCGACTACCCTCTTTGAAAATCCTGCAGTTAAAGTGTCTTCTGCGTCGTCGTTGGACATGCCTCATAAAGGACTTAGTGGCCAGACAAAATGTATCGGGTTTGTTGGCGCCGACGCTGGACACCGGCATATGTCTCCGCCACTTCAGCGTCATTGTGCAAAACTGCACCAACTAGAGACAAGCGCTTATGAACTCCTCCATCAGTTCGCTCGAGCATGACCAAGACCTCCCTCTTGACGAAATCTTGGCTTTCATCGACTCCTACAACTTTGACGTCTCTCCAATTGGTGACAATGACCAAACCGTTGACTCCAACAACATCGAAGACAGCCTCACCATAACCCCAGAAGCGACGATCCCGAACATTGGCCAACAACGTGAATTAACTACCAACTTTGCAACTCAATCAAGCGAGTTAACAATGCCCCACCATGAGCGTGGGCGAGTGCGAGAGCGCGTGATTCGTTTGCGTCGCACGGTGAAGCATTTGGAGTGGCAACTCGAAGAGATCAACAGACTCAATCAGCAAAGAGCCAAACTGGTCGACGAAGGAGAACTAAACCATCATGAACATGCAACGGCGAATGCACAAACTGGTACAACGGACAACGACAGCAACGTGGTAACTTGGCAACAACTTGCGCTCCGGCAGTACGCAGCGAGACGAGAGGCCGAAAACGAGAATATGAAGCTACGAGAGCGATTGGAGGAGCAGGTGCGAGTGGCAAAGCGACTGGAACGTCTCGTTCAAGGGCAAATTCCTGAACAACTGAGGATGATGGAATCCGAGTTAAACGAAACCAAGTGAGTAGTGCATTGTATCCTCCACTTCGACTGAATGCTTGGGACGAAGCCAACTTGACAGCTACAGTAAGGTTAATCCAAGAGTAAACGCTGCGAGACACATCACGTAGTGAACAAATTAATCCAATCCCATACATGATCACGCTTAACCAAATCGTCTTGTTGCTTGCTACAGTATATGTAGCATCTCCACAAAATCCATTCGAGACGATCTCCTCGGATAGTTGCGACGCCATGTATGTATCTACAATGTATGAAAACGTTGGTATGTCTAGTTTTAGTTGGCTGAGCTGCACTGTTGCAACTTTGATGACGACAAAACTATCCATACAACATCCTTGAGTGAGCACAAGTTCACGTTTGCGTGTGGCTCTCCTGCGTCACTCTGACACATCGCAAAAGAACAGGACAAGGACGCAAACCGACAGATGTAGGAAAATCCATTCCGGTAGACTCCAGCAGAAGGTCATCGCTTCTGTACCGCAGTCTTTGGTCTCCGATATCGAGTCATTCAGTTGTCGTCTCTCACCATGTCGAGTGAAAGCGAAATCTTCGACTCGGTCTTCTCGTACTCTTCCGACTCGGAACTTCCCAGTACTTTGGTCGTTTCTGACGGTGACAATGAATACGAACCAAGAGATGTCACGAACCAGTCACGACACCCGTCACTAGCGACTTTGAACCGCGTTCACTCATTGGAACCTCCCGAGTTTGACTCGGAACTCCCAGCGACTCCCAGTGAGGAAATGGACGCGAGTTTTCAAGCTGCACTTCAACTTCTTGACGATACTTTCAATGTGGACTTTAGTTCCGAGACGCTGCATGCAACTACATCCGCGAATTTAAACGGTGACACATCGAGCACTTCAGCCTCCGACCCTGATGATTCCTCTGCCAGCTTCACGAATGCACCAATCTCATTGAAACAACTTCCTACTTCCAAGCCAAGAAGACGACACAGAATATCTACGAAGCAACAGATCGACAACCTTCGGGGAACTATCGGTGAGCTGACGAAACAATTGGACTTGATGAGAACTGGGAGTTCTCAAGCAGAATCAGTCGACACGGAGACTCAATCCAGTGAGGTGGCGAGCATGTGGCAGGACATTGCTGCTCGACAACTCGCACGGCGCCAGGAGGCGGAAAGTGATAATGCAAAACTGCGAGTTATGCTCGACTTGCAAGTTCAAGAAGCGAAGAATCTCAAACGGATTTTGAAGCGCCGAACGAGGATTGAGGTGTGTGTTCTTCTCATGTTGCGTTATAATTGTTTGGTTCTAACTCTTGTTTGGTATTATTCACTGCAGATGCTGGAGGAGATGCTCGGCGTAAAGCGACACAAGCTGCTGGAAAGTGAAAAGCCAGAAAGTAGCATCACTGTGCTGCAGGAAATGCTTCAAAGTGTCGACGGATTCTACTTTAAAGTTGACAGTGAATTCGCCAACAAAAAGATGGATCAAGTGCAGTGTCCTGGCAAGAGAAGAACTGCCAACCGTCTGGCAACAAACGGTGTCATGCTGGAGATACTGCAGAAGCAGCTAGTTCCGTTCCAGGCGAAGATGACGGAGAAAGCAGTTTGGGCAGCACTCGGGAAAATCGCCATGCAACCTCTGCACTGTATCAAGGACATCAATGCACACGTTGATTTCTACGCCCAAACGTTAGAGCAGTCTGAAGACACCATGATGATCGGCTACACTGCTATAACCGCAGGCATCCAAGGCTCTGGTCTACGACTTACTTCTATCCGAAAAGTTACGCGGAAATTCGTTGAGGCCGATCGAACAGTGTTTGTCTGCCGGATCCAGGCACAACCGCGACATTCTTCACAGAAGACGGGAATTTCTCTGCGCTGTGGAATTTGTGTAGTTGTGGAGAACCCAAAAGTGCCGACGGATGAAATCCAGACTACAGCTATCAAAAGTTACTACAGTGTTTCACGCCACGTACCTCGAAACGAAGAATACCAGTCGTACGCAAATGTGGACATGGCGATCACTGTTTGGGACGAAACGATCGCGCGCGTGTCAAGTGAGATCGAGAGTTTCTTGCTGGATGCGAAGGTCTGCAACAAAGTACCCGCAAACTAAAACTACAATTGCTTTTATTTCTCCCACAACAAAGTGTCAAACGCTGAAAGCCATACGAGCATCTCAAGCATTAATAATGTCGGATAGATGATACAAACGTTGTTGTGACCGACATGCGGCAGGAAATTTGAGGCGTGTCTGCACCAGCGATTTGTAGACTTTTGTCAGCATCACACAATCGTGAATTGTCCCTGCCAGCTCAAGAACCCCAACGTCAGTCACTTTGACAATGCATTATTCCACGCCGGTAGACACTTCACCACCAGCTCCTCTCCGTCGAACGCATTCGCTCGAATTTGAAACTGGTGCTGAGACTCTGTCCAACTCACGTGAGGCAGAAACCCACACAGCAGCTCAGCTTTTCAACTCGCTCGACCTTGAAGCATTTTTGAACGATGTCATCACTCCGACTTCGACGATTCAAGCAGCAACTGCTGCAAAAAGTTGAGACTGGGGCCAAGAAATCGAGTTGTATTCGTATTCGGTGGGTAGTGCTGCGATAACGGAGACCGTGTCGAGTGCACCCTCAGAAGAATCGGATGAATCGGTCGCAGAGCTACTTATGACCGATAAAGCGACAGATAAACAAAAGCCACTGAAAAAGTCTCACAAAGAAGAGATAGACGCGTTGCAGGTATCCGCAGAGAAGTTGACGAAGCGGTTGGAAACTTTGAAAGCTCCGCCTTCGCTGAAATCAACGACATCAAACCAGTCTTCTGAGTTCATTGAAGCAATATTCAGGTCCATCGCTCTGGAAAATTGCGGCAGTGAGGCAGCCGGAGAGAAGACACAAGGCGGAAGAAGACAATAAAACACTTCGTGAAATGCTAGAGATGCAATTACAACGAATACTCAAACGCCGAACGAAATTCAGGTACGATGCTGATGTTTGCTTGTGAATGCTTTAGCCCTTTAGATCAAACTATTGATTTGTTACCGCTTTCTGTCTTGTACATGTAGATGCTGGAAGCTACGATGGGGATGAAGGGCCGCAAAACTGCGCGTGTTTCCTCGGCCCCGAGTGACAATTCTTCGGTATTGAAGAAAATGCTGAGTGATACCCATCGCATATTTGCCGACGTAGACAATCACTTAGCTTCGGAGCGCATGGTGGTCCTCCCTTGCCCTGGCCGAACGCGCAAGGTAAACCTCAACACCACAAACGGCATTTTCTACGTAAATGCACAGCGAACGATGCTACCATTCGGTCTTCTCAAGACTCAAAAAGCAGCGTGGGAGGTTTTAAAGGAACTCGGAACAAGTGGTTTAAGACGAATCCAGGACTAAGACAAGCTGGTTGATTTCCATGTACAGCAGACGGAGAAAACTCGTGATACAATTGCCACCAGCTACTTTTCGGAGACGCCAGCACAACAACAAATTCGCGGGCAAGTTATCATGCGTCATGGAGAAATGTCCTCGATCAATGGAGAAAATTCAACGGAGATTTCCATTCATTTTAGTGCGTCACGTCATGATCTGGATTTGCCTACGTGTGCAAACTTTCGAGAACCAGGGCACCTGGATATCGGTATTTCGGTTTGGGAGAAGCTGATTGCATGCACCGTACCAGAAGTGGAGAACGTGCTTATCGACGAAACAGGCAGCACCTGGAACGCGGATGAATAAACGGTAGTATGCAGAAACGTTTGCAGTATTATCCAGCCGTCTCATGTCACCAATGTGGATGAACCTGGTAGTCATTTAATTTTTTTTACATGTATTAGTTGTCTAGAACCCATACTGCGATTTTGCATCTGTTCACTTCAATTGCGTCCTTGCGTCATCGAACAAAATGTTTTCGATCCGTTCTTTGTTGAGAGAAAGTTTGCTGTTCCAACCTCTGATCGCAAGGTCCATGTAAGTTGCGTCACGAAACATGCGAGTTGCTTCCTTGCCTTCATCGCAACGAGTTACCCACAAGTAATTTTCGATGAGAGCGGTCTCCCCTCCTGATACCAATGGCTGGCCGGCACGGACAACAATGATAATCGTTTCTCGGAACAACAATCCGAGAGAACCAAGACTTCGACTGCTCGGTTCTGTGAGACTCCGACAAACGAACACCACACGGTTCTCTTCAACGTATCTCCGAGCGATTCGTCGTTCTTTAACGAAAGAGGAATGACCAGCAGCACTGCACGCGTAGTGTGTGTAGACAGTGGTGACATCGTCAGTCTGTTGAGTGTCCTGTGCATAGATCTTTTACCACAAAACATTATATAAGTCCTCGCCCAAGCAGCACCGACACAATACTCTGAGAGACCGTACCTTGGCTTTGACAATCTCGCCATCACTAGTTTTTCGCCCACGCAATGCTCTCCAGACAGCATCAGCCGTCGTAAAGGTACCGAACGGTACTTGGTTTTTGTCGAGCAGCTCCAGATACAACCCATTCACTGCGTCTGGAAACGCCTCCTGAGTGCGACCTGGACACGGCACTTGATCCAGGTTTTTCTTGGCGAACAACGCATCGACGCCGGTGTAGATGCTGTCTGTACCTTGGAGCAGCTCTTTGAAAATTCGTTCGTTGTCAATGAAAGTTTGGCTCGAAACTTTCCTCCCACGCTTCTCAATTGGCATGAGCTCCAACATCTACAGCACAAACCTTCGTCAGAAACATCGAAATGACAAGCTTAAAAACTCTTTTGTACCAACCTCGTCGCAATATCGTCGTTTTAATATGCGTTTGAGGTTCGCTGCACACTTCACTTGTGCCACCACGTCGTCGCGTAGTTTTGCATTCGTCTCAGCGGCTTCGTTCCGAAGTCTCAACTGCCTCGACGCGATCTCTCTCCAAAGTCTCATGGCCAAAGCATTCGACGCCTCGTTTTGTTTCAATTCAGCTTCCGCCACTTTGGTTGACGCTCTTTTCAAGGACTGGAGTTGGTTCGAAAGCTCGTTTGCTATCTTCCGAAGCTCTGCGATCTCCTCTTTTCGGGGTCTCCACGCCGTCGACGTTTTGTCGGTGAGGTGGCAACTTTAGGCCATGGAGCACTTGCAACAAGACTGGTAATGTCGATCTGGTTGGTGGAGGAGACTTCCTTGTCAGAACTCTTGTGATCTTGTACAGTTAAAGAGGCTTCGTCTTTCCAGCTGAGGTCTTCTTGATCCAAGTCGAATAGAGCGCCGTCGGTACCAATCAAGTCCAGCATTGCAGAAACCGAGTAGTTGTCGATGGGTGAGTGATCATAACCCGAGATGAAGTCGAGTGCAGCTTGGAGAGAGTCGATCTCTTCTCGTGCAGTGCAGGCCATTGGTCTTCCAAGTAACTTGAGGCGTTATCGCAGTTAGTCACTCGAACGCAAAAGGGGGAATGTCATGCTTGTGTGGGTTTGTGGTAGCAGATCCCTTTACTTGA
The DNA here is from genome assembly GCA_032158285.1 of Phytophthora sansomeana. Lineage (NCBI taxonomy): Eukaryota > Oomycota > Peronosporomycetes > Peronosporales > Peronosporaceae > Phytophthora > Phytophthora sansomeana. Next base: position 89,241 of record JAPDHH010000237.1, read on the forward strand.
TCACGCCCCGTTCAGTCATTCTGAAAGAGACGGCCGCCTATCCCTTCAGCGATAAGCAATCGTGTGGTTGTGGTGAGCATGTGCTCAGCAGGCTGCTGCGTTTGTGGTTGGCTTCGGAACTGGTTCAAGCAGATGATGAGGTTTCGGTGAACTCCCGTGCAGGACAAACCGATCCATGAAAAAGAGCAGAAACCTCAAAGCACTTCACCACTCACGACAGTTTGTTTGTTCACATGGATAACACTACACTTCCTCTCCACTAGCCGACCTGAATGACACTACACTTCCTCTCCACTAGCCGACCTGAATGGCCTCGTCGAACAGCAGGTTCTCGATGTCCTGGTTGTTGGACGAATAGGACCGCTCCCAGCCCTCGATGGCGACATCCACGTACATTTCGCCTCGAAACTTGCGAGCCAACGCAGTGTCTTCATCCTGTCGAGTAGCGCAGAGGTAGCTCTCGATGATGGTCGTTTCCTGTCCAGAAGACAACGGATCACCTCGTCGGGCTACGATGGTCATGGTCTCGTGGAATTTCAAGCCCATGGAGCCGTTCTCCCCGTTAGTTGGAGTGGGCTCCATGTCGGACCGGCAGATGAACGTCGCGCGGTCCTCCGTGATGTACTTTCGAGCCACTTCTCGCACTTGAAGCAAAGCAGACACGTCCAACGCGACGCAGGTGAAGGAGACGTAGTTTGTGAGTGTGTCTCCGTTTTCTTGGCTCTCCCAGTCGATTTTTCCCTGTGAGGCATTCGAAGCTCATTAGTTCATAGTCTTAACGTGCTTTCAACTCACAACGTACCGAGGAGTAGGGAGAGTCTCTGCGGTGACGACCGGCAAGCAGCTTCCAGATCGCTTTCTGTGTCTTCTGCAGCTCAAAAGGGACCTGGTTCCTATCGAGGAACATGACAATGGAACCGTTGACGGCATCGCGTTGGACCTGTCGCTTCCGTCCAGGACACGGCACTTGTGCCATCCCCTTTTCAGCGAAAAGTTTATCCAAGCCCACATACAGCTCGTCTGTCCCCTGCAGAAGCTTTGCAAACACCTCCTCGTTGTCTTTCGGTGCTGGGCCCGTGACAAGAATTTGCTTGCGGCGCTTCATGCCAATCAACTCCAACGTCTGAAAAGCAACAACCACCGTCAGATAAAAACAATAAAGTATCAACACTAGTGGACCCACCTCCGTGTCGTTGCGTCGACTGAGCATTCTCTTGAGATTTTTGGTCTGACGCACTCGCGTCTCCACCATTGAACGCAGTTGGGCGTTATCCTCCTCCGCCTTCTGACGCAGCAAAAGTTGTCGTGTAGCAACTTGTTGCCAGAGCGACTCTGGTTGGGAAAGGATCGAGCCCACTCGGACCTCTTCCTCTACTGGTGAGTTCGGACTTGATGACGCCTGCAGCCGATCCAATTGCTGGGATAACTCGGTCACTGTGTCTCGAAGGTCGTTGATCTCCTCTTTCTTGGTCACGCGGTGGCGTCGTTGGGACTTGACTCGTGGAGACGCTACATTGAGTTTCCCACTTTGAATGGATGAATCGGACAGTGAAAAGGGCACAAAGTCCTGCGTGTCACTAGGAACTGGAGCATCAAACAGTTCGGTCTCCACTTTGAAGTCGTCGATGAATGATTGGGCGGCGTGGAGATCGACGTCGAAAGGTGTCGAGACAACGTCGTGCTCTGGAATTTCGAGCGAGTGCGACTTGTTCAACTTGTGCGAGTGCTCAAACGCTTGCGTGAGGTCGATGGCGTCGTTCACTGCTGGCGTTTGGGTGGTCGACACTTCGTACTGCGAGATGAAGGTGAGAGCTGCTTCGAGCGTCTCCATTTCGTCCTGGGGCATTTTTTTTAGGGTTTTGAGCACGTGCAATGGCGGACGAGACGCGAATTGGAAAGTGACCAGCGACTTACAAATGGAGTGGGCACTGTACAAAGTACACATGAGGAACGCGCTTTTTCGTAATCGCACTGCACATGCGCTCAGGACAGTTGACGTTTACGCTGGCGGAAATGTTCCCATATTGCCATCAACATTGACAATATATTGCAATAACCTGTAGCATTAAGAGATAAATAATATTAACTCATGAACTCGTTTTGACAGATATCAGGTTTAGGAAGTACGCTAGAACAGGAAAAAGTCTGAGAATAAGGAATTTAATAAAGAAGGATACAATTATATCCATATATGCAGGTAACAGGACTCCGTCCTCAAAGGCAACACAACGACAGCAAGCGCACTCGCCTCATAAGCTCGGTGGATCTTCTCAACGAGTGACCGACCCAAGATTTACGCCCAGCTCGGCTCCAGCGGCGTGGATTGTTGCAGACTGTCATTCACCTGAATCCTGCACAAACTCATAACATCAACCTCTCTTCCAGCATATGTTGCTTCACTGTGGCCATCTTGAGCCGTAATGTACCAGCTCTTCCTGTCTCCAAGCCCCCACCGCGCAATGAGGTCGTGACCTTCCTTGTCGACTGCGATTTTTTTATAAGTGACGAGCCATTTGCACCCAATTGTGTGGACCCGTCGTGCATTTTCGCTCTCGGGAAGTCATCACCACCACATCTCGAGACTTGGCAACAAAAAGAGGAAGGCACGAGGCCATTTGAGGTCCTTAATAGCTGTAAAGAGCTCCTTAATAAGGGCCTAATAACGACTGTTTACGTACATAACGCCGCCTCAAAAAAACCAGCAATGCTACTCCTGCTTCCGCAATGCTATCGTTTTGCAGATTGGAGATCTGGGTAGCCTCACCACTAGTGTCCTCAATCAATGCCCTGGAGCTACAGAAAGCTCGCTAGAAGCTAAGTGGCTGGCTTGGCAAAAAGCACCAAAATGGCCTTTTTCTGATCCTGGTCGGGGACAGCAGTCACTTTCAAAGAGGAACGCAACCAGAGCCGAACCTTCTTTTTTATCATAACGTGACAACGGTTTGTGGCTCCAGTGAATCTAAAGTCCCGTGATAAGATCGAGGTTCATGCTGCTATGATACCTTGGCGATGGGCGACGAGTGATGAGCTGAGACGGGAGCCACAGCAAAGAGAGGAGATCGAGGAAGAAGACGGAGATTACGGGTTACCGAATGCAGCCTTGTGGTGCGCAACCAAAACAGAATATTCGATCCGGAGTTGCTGACTCAACTACGAAGCGCTCGTTACATGTACTTTAAAACTGTGCTAAGCGTGAGTGTCAGCAGTGACGTTAGGGTTCGATCGCTTCTGAAGTTGCAAGTACATGTACGTTGACATCTTTTTGTACCGGTACCGGAATGGTTTGTACATCTCTTTAGTTGTGATAACAACACAGTAGTTAGTACTTAATGAGTTTTTTGTTGTCGTTTACCGACCACAACAACCAATGGGAAATTTGACCACCGAGCTGTTGAACAAGCACTGTTGTACAAGCCAGTCAAGACGTCTCAAGCTACGGTACCAGTGCTGGAGATAGCAGATAAAACGACCACCTGCTCTTGGGTGCAACTTGCAGCCGCAGTCGACTGAAAGGTGGAGCGAGAGTTTGCCGCTAATGATTTCACGATCATGGAGAGTTGAACGCTGATGCAGCCAACATCGTGCTGATCCGTTTCGCTTTCTGGTTTGACACACTAGGAAAACCGGTAGGTGGTTGTTCAGTGAGGCTAGAAAGCAGACTTGGGACCCACACTAAGCTCGGTATGTCAACACGAACGTGAAAGTACGGGCAGGATCACTGTTTTGGACTCCGAGGAGAGGTTTCCAAAACGGCAAAACCCACTGTTTCAGTCGATCACCACGATCAAAGAATTAATTACTGGGAGAATTGGTACGTGTTTGTTCAGGGTGGCCAGAAGACAGACTGAAACTTTACAACTACCATGTCCAGTTATTTGGATGCGACGACCAAAGCAAACAAATTCAGCTTGACGAGCCTCGTCGCCAAGTTCACTAGGCGATTATGAAGGCGTAGCCTGGTGAAGTTTTCTCTTCGAAACTGCTACATGTAATACAAGCAGTCGAATGCGTTGTATTTTGCTTTTACGCTACCAACAAAAAAGTTAAGGTTTGATATTCTCGCATTCTTCGTCAATTGCAAGATTTTCTACTTGGTGAGCGATTTGAGAAATCGCTTCATCCCACGCAGCAACACCCAGATTCATATTGGACGACGTACGAACCGCGCTGGCACATGGAAGACCTTGATCATAGCGTGTGGCGCTAAAGTGGCTCTCAATCACCGTCACTCCTTTATACTCTGCGGCTTGATGATGATCTTGTCGAAGAACAATTCGCAATGTCGTTCGCGTATGAAAACCCGACTTGGTGCTCTTGGCGTGTAGAATTGGCTCCATCAAACCCTTGCAAATTACCACAAGCCGGTTCTCCTCCACATACTTTTTCACCACTTTCCGGAATTGAGCGCCTTTCAGTTCGATCATGTTGGACGTATCTACGACGAAACTCATCCTCATCGTATCCTTTGACTCGTCGATATGGTGGGAGTGGAATTGAACATGCTTTTGGAGCATTTTCATTGTGGGCAAACCCTGAAACGAGATTTGGCGCATCGCTTTCCATATCGCCTTCTCGGAAGTCTGAAGTCCAAAAGGAACCAAATGTCGGTGCAAGAGCTCCAAGAACAATCCGTCATTCACGTTGCGCCTAACGTCACTTCTTCGACCAGGACACGGTAAGTCGTGGAGACCTTTTTCTTCGAAAAGCCGGTCGATACCGACGTAGAGTTTGTCCATGTCTTGTAACATCGACTCAAAAACTTCCGAATTGTCCTCAGGAACGCTGTAAGACGCTGCTTTGAGTCTCTTCACACCCAACATATTCTCCATCATCTGTACCATCATAGCACGAATTAGAGACAATGAAATGTTCCAGTGAACGATAGAGCAGTATCTGCCTCACCTCAATCTTGGCTCACCGCTTCAGCACGCGACGCAAGTTCTTCGCCTCGTGCACTTGAATCTCCACCATCTGTCGAAGTTTTACATTCATTTCCTCGGATTGTTAGCGGCGCTCAAGTTGTCGATGAGCAATTTCTTCCCACAGCGATTCACTTCGTGGAATTTGCAGCCCCGAGCACTGTCGGTGTCGAGCTAAAGTCTGCAGTTCGGCGTTGAGGTCCTGAATCTCTTCACGTAGAGTTTCGATTTGATGTTTTCGTGAAATTCGAGCTTTCTTCGGTCGCTTCGTCTTGGAGCCTTCTCTCAATTGTTGTGTGGAGTCTTCCGAGGACGCCGGACTTGTACTTCTTTCGTCATTCACCTTGGTGTCCAATGCGAACAAACTCTCCAGTTCGGTTGTTTCAGCATTGAAAGTACTCACGTTTTGAATGGGCGAATTCGAAGTCGATGGCAGCAACTCTCGTGGAACTTCGTGGTCATTGGCATTGTCCAGACCAGTCAACTCGGTGGGTAAGTCGAATTGCGCCAAGAAGGAGAAAACGGCCTCGAGCGTCTCGGATTCGTCCAGCATTGCGGTATTTGATCACGAACGGTGTGAGGTGTTTCTGGCTGTGGCTCGATTCGTCCCGAGGCCAACAAGTCGTTGGGACACTTGACTAAAATCCAGGTGACCGCCGTCCAGATGGCTCGATGGGCATTTCTCCCACGCGCAAATCCTAGCGAATGCTGCCAACTTAGTACGGTATCGGTACAGTACTGTAAACTTACCGAAGTGGTCGACCAACACTTTGAATGCTGCATTGCATACTCTGCAAGTTTCTTGGAAGGTGTAGTGCTGTAAACAGTTCGTGAAAAACTACTTTTGACATTGAGGCATCGGAGACTGAGTTTTCGACTAACGGCACCACCGTCGCCATTGACAAAGCTCCGATTACGCCAAAATGCTCCTGTGTCATCATGACGACACCTGGAACGCGACTGAAAATCCAGTCGATGTCAGTGCTGACATCTAGCAGAACTGGTAGGTACATGTAGTGACCATATACAACTGTACAGTAGTGAAAGTGTTGGTGTAGTTTTGCTGGTTTCGTCTCTGTCGAGATCTAGAGAGAGATCTGCTTTAATTTGTGACTGGTGGCTGATTGCTGCATTGTCGAAGCTCACCAACCTCCTTTGGTCTCCGTTGGATTTTCTTCGTGGTCTCCATTTGGTTCGTGTCTGTAGCTCCTTTTAATAATCACCACCACGCTCAGGACGAGAACTCTTCTTCCGGTTTGCTAAGAACGCAGCGGTATTGGAGACCGACAGCTGATCTGAGCAGAGATCAGGACGATCGAAGCCTCACAATCGAAAGTGCTACGAGACCGACACGAACAATGAGTGGGTTTACTCCCAAGACGACGGGGGACGACCTCACGGGGCTGCAAGATGTCTTGGCCTTCATCGCTGACTTTGAGATGGAAGAGAGCGGCTCCAGTGTCAATCACGACAGTGACGACTGGATGGAGGACGAGATCGCTCCTATGAGCCAAGTCCCAGCCATCAATGATGCGAGTTTGCAAGAGCTCTTTGTGAGTGCAGTCCAACCAGTGGAGACGCCGTCTAGTAAGGTGGCCAATGTGCGGGGACTTGCGAGTCCTTCGGCTAGTGTGGGGAGTCATAGTGACAGTGCGAAGCCCACACGTCGTCATCGTGTAAGTCGCAAAGAAGAACTCGACTACTTACGGAAGAAGGTGGCGGAGATGGAGGACCAGTTAACGCACTTGAAGGACAAAGCGGAAGGCGGACAGTCTCCTGCGCCACCAGCCCCCACAACTCCTGAATCTAAACAAGCTGCGATGAAATTGGAGCAGTCCGTCGCGCTCTGGAAGAAAATGGCCGAGCGACAGAAGAGTCAACGGGAATTGATGGAGTCCGAGAACTCCAAGCTGCGTGAAAAGCTCAAAACGCAGGTTCGAATGGCGAAAAGCTTACAACGGATTCTTCGCAAGCGGGAGCGAACAGCGGAACAGGTAAACTTCATTTCGTGGGCATCACTTCGTGTTACTACGAAACTAATTGAATGTGATGCGTGTTTGCAGATTACAACGGAAGCTCCGAAGCGCTTCAAACTGCTTCCAAACGATACTCAATGAGTTCCTACGGGTGCCTTCGACAATTTAGTGCAGAGTTTGGATATGCTCCACAGCTTCACGGATGAACGCATGGCACTTTGTCCGGTAGCAACAGGATCACAGCCAGCGTTACGAGAGAAAGATGTCAAGTACAACGACCTCACGGCTATGTTCCTCGAGTTCATGCAATGCAAGCTCGTGCCGTTCGAGTTGGACGCTGTTAATCGGGCGACATGGAGACATACGAGTGAACCGGGCATCAAGTTCAACAACTACTTCGAGGAGGTATGTTTTCACTTGATCATTCATTGTCCTGGGTAAAGTGCTAGAGGATTAACTCGTTGATTTGTGCAGCAGTCTATTGAAACAAGCGATAACATGGTCGTACGATCGTTTGGGGTCGAGATCAAGCAGAATGAACGCGTTGCTACGATGGGTGGACGTCAAGCAATTCGTCGGTATGTCGAAAGCGATCGAATTGTGATTGTGCGAAACTCTGTCATCGATCGAGCAGAATTATTTGGTGCCGCTACTGGAGGTCTCACTTTCCAAGACGTTGGCTGGATCGTGTTGAAGGACGTTACTGGCCTCGTCTCGGCGTCTGGGCCCATGACAATGGTCCAATCTTACTCGACGCTCACCCCCGACGTTGATTTGGACGCGCATTGGGAGGTTGGCGCGGTGACGGATTTTGTGCTTCAGTCTCGCGAAGACATTGAGGTAGGAAACGAGAGTGTTGTCGAAAACTTACTACTGGAAGAGGCTTCTAAGAGAACAAGTCCTTGAAAGAGTAATGGAGAGGTATCAAACAGACTTCCTTTGTCAAACCAGTGATGATTTCCGCAAGTGTATCAGCCGGTTAACTACGATCAGAGTTGTGGTAAATGTATAGCTTTGTCATGATAATGCATGGCAGCCTCTGTATGCCATGCTTTTTACAGCATCTGACGGACCTCGGTTCTGACCAGACCTCCCAAGTTCGCTTCACTCGCCATTATCTTCAAACAGCAACACTTGTCGGAACAACATGCCGCTACCCTGTACGATACTGCCGAACTCGACGATTTGTTGAATTTTGTTGGCTTCTTCGACATCGAGGATGTCTATGAGCCCACGAAACCAGCAACAAAAAGCCCAAACGATCCCCTCGAAATGTCGGACAGTGCGTGGTTTGAAGACCTGGAATTGCTCTTTGTAGATAACGAGACCGTGTCAATTACAACGGCCAAGTCACTCCCAACCACTACACAAGGAAAAAAATCTACTAAACACACGAAAACGTTGACGCTGACACCCGCCGCTCCTGGGTCGAAAGCTACGAAGAAAACTTCAAGTCGCCCACGCGTGAGTCGGAAAGAAGAGCTCGAGTACTTGCGCACTATAGTGAAAGAGATGGAGACGAAGCTTCACGAACTACAAGAAAACTCGGATAGTGATCAACCGACCTCTGTTATAGCAGCAAAATCCGATGCAAGCTCAGCCCTCCGTTGCTTTGTGGAAAACCATGGCTGAAAGACAGAAAAACCAACGAGAATTGGTCGAAGTGGAGAATGTTCAGCTGCGTGAGAAGCTGAGAAGCTCAAGACGCAAGTTCGGATGGCTAAAAGTCTGCATCGCATCCTTGCCAAGCGCACTCGAGATGACGATCAGGTACAAACTCTCAGTATGTTTCTCTACCATGACAGTAATAATGCTCACATATCACTCTGAGAGGCACTTTAGACCACCACGACACCTCCGAAGCGAGTTCGGTTGCCATTGAGAGACACGAACAGTTCCACAGATCATTTTGAAGAAATGCTCCAGTGCCTAGACGAACTGAATGTCCAAACGAGCAAATGCATTGCTCACAGCCGTACAGCCTCGATGGCAAATCCGGTTATTCGCAAGAGAGACGTCAAGTACAACGACGATGCAGGAATGTTTCTCGAGTTCCAGGACAGCAAGCTTTTGCCGTTCGACATGAACACAGTAAGTCGAGCAATGTGGCGCTTCCTGACGGAGACAGGTCACAAGTACAACAACTACATCGAAGAAGTACGTCAGCAACCTTGATAACTTACCCAACATCGCTGATAAAGACTAACTTTTGACCTGTGTGCTTTGCAGCATGTCGAAATGCGGCATAATACAATGTTGAGAAGGTTTGGGGTCGAGATCAAGCATGGGTGCAGTTCTGCCTTGCTGTTTGGGAGACAAGTTACGCGGCGTTATGTGGAGAGCAATCGAGTTGTTTTTGTTCGCCACTCGATCATTGATGACATCCAATTACCAGGAACCACAACCGGTGGACTCACATTCCGCGAGTCGGGATGGATCGTAATGAAGAATTCGACTGAGATTCCAGGCACTGGAGCAGCAACTGTGACTTAAGCATATTCAACCATGTCACCCGACATCGACTTGAACTCTCAATGGGAAATTGGAGTTCTCACTGATTTCGTGCTGCAGTCACGGGAAGACGTTGAAGCGGGGAACGACGCCATCATTGAGAATCTGCTATTAGAGGAGGCACGAAACCAAACGAATTAACCGCAATACATACTCCTGGAGTCTCTCTCAGAGGAATATCCTAAGGGTGTTATGGTCTCGTCAACAAATAGTGGATCTAGCTGCAAAACGAAGCTGTTGCATTCACATTAAAGGACCAAGTCTTCTTTCAGGAAGAAAAACTACTACTACGTAGTACTAGACATAAAATCAAGAACCCTTCCTGCTACGAAATAGCGACCTTGTGCTACTTGAACTCCTTCGGAGCGTCCTCCGTACGTAAGATGACAACCGACATTTGTGTATGGAGAAGCTTCGTGGTGAAAATTTCGCTGCACTGCAGTATCAAGAGAGGATGTCCTACATCCGGCGAATCCTGCACTAATACCACCCACCTTCAGTCTCGCGAAGACATTGAGATAGGAAACGAGAGTGTTGTCGAAAACTTACTACTGGAAGAGAACAAGTTCTTGAAAGAGTAATGGAGAGTTATCAGAAATACTCGTCTGTTGGATGATTTCAACCGGTTAACCATGATCAGGTAAAGCTAAGATTGGGATAGACACCTCCATCTGGACTGTTTCATAATAATGCAAGGCTGCCTCCGCGTGCCAAGATTTTTACAGCACCTGACACCTCGGTTCTGAGCCGACTTGCCCTCATGCCAACTTCGCTTCAGTTGCCATTTTCTTCAAACAACAAAACTTGCTTGGACAACATGCAAGCCGCTACCCAGTATGATAGTGCCGAATTCGACGTTCTGCTGAATTTTGTTGGCAACTTCGACATCGAGGATGTCTGTGAACCCGCGAAACCGGCAGCAGAAAGTTTGAACGGATCGCTAGAAATGTCGGACAGTGCGTGGTTCGAAGACCTGGAATTGCTGTTTGTAGATAACAAGACCGTGCCAATCACAACGACCGAGCCAGTCTTAACCACTGCACAAGCGGAGACACCGACTAAACCCACGAAAACATTGATGCTGACACAGACGGCTCCTAGTTCTAGTGCTACGAAGAAGACTGTAAGTCGACCACGAGTGAGTCCGAAAGAAGAGCTCGAGTACTTGCGGGCTAAAGTGAAAGAGATGGAAACCAAGCTTCACGAACTAAAAGATAACTCGGGCGGTGATAAATCGACCTCTCTCATTGTGCCTCTATCGTTCGACGAACAACAAAACCCGACGCAGGGTCAGCCCTCCGTTGCTTTGTGGAAAACCATGGCTGAAAGACAGAAAAACCAACGAGAACTGGCCGAACTGGAGAATGTTCAGCTACGTGAGAAGCTCAAGACGCAAGTTCGGATGGCTAAAAGTCTGCATGACATCCTTGTCAAGCGCACGCGAGATGACGACCAGGTACGAGTATTTTCTTTAAGATCCTTTCATGGCAGCAATGCTAACATATCATTCTGAGCTCCTAATTAGTCTACAACAACACCTCTGAAGCGAGTTCGGTTGCCATTGACAGACAACAGATCCACAGATCATTTTGAAGAAATGGTGCAATATCTAGACGAGCTCTATGTCCAAACGAGCAATTGCATTGCTCACAGCCGTACAGCCTCGATGGCAAATCCGGTTATTCGCAAGAGAGACGTCAAGTACAACGACAATGCGGGAATGTTTCTCGAGTTCCAGGACAGCAAGCTTTTGCCGTTCGACATGAACACAGTTAGTCGAGCATTGTGGCGCTTCCTGACGGAGACAGGCCACAAGTATAATAAGTACATCGAGGAGGTACGTCAACAACCATGAAAACTTACCCAACATCGTTGATAAGGACTAATTTTTGACCTGTGTGCTTTGCAGCATGTCGAAATGCGGCATAATACAATGTTGAGAAGGTTTGGGGTCGAGTTCAAGCATGGAGGTAGTTCTGCCTTGCTGTTTGGGAGACAAGTTGCGCGTCGTTATGTGGAGCACAATCGAGTTGTTCTTGTTCGCCACACGATGATTGATAACATCGAATTACCAGGAACCACAACCGGTGGACTCACATTCCGAGAGTCGGGATGGATCGTAATGAAGAATTCGACTGAGATTCCAGGCACTGGAGCAGCAACTGTGACTCAAGCATATTCAACCATGTCACCCGGACATCGACTTGAACTCTCAATGGGAAATTGGAGCCCTCACAGATTTCGTGCTGCAGTCACGGGAAGATGTTGAAGTGGGGAGCGAAGCCATCATTGAGAATCTGCTATTAGAGGAGGCACGAAACCAAACGAATTAACCGCAATACATACTGCTGGAGTCTCTCTCAGAGGAATAAAGTGTGTTATGATCTCAACAATGAGCGAATCATTTGTAGCAATGCAAAACGAAGCTGTTGCATTTACATTAAAAGGACCCAGTCCATTCCAGGTAAAACAAGAGTATAAAATCACGAGTCCTGCAGGGGGCTAACGAAACAGTAACCTCGTGCTAATTGAGTCGAACTGCTAAGAACTCATGCCAGTCCTGGGAAAGACAACTGTGATGCTGAAGTGTTCTGCATTCTCCTTCGGAACATCCTCCGTAAGATGACAACCGACATTTGTGTATGGAAAAGCTTCGTGGTAAAAAAAATTCGCTGAACTGCAGTAACAACATCAATTCAGAATTGCGTCGTCCCACCACCTCGCATCGCCTCATCAACAAGGGCGTCCTCCACAGACTGGTGAATTCCATCAAGGTTTTCAAGAAATGAGCTCGTGACGATTTCCGTGAGTACCATCAGCTCGTCTTGACTGCGAGGCATCACCTCTGGCAAATTCTGTCCTCACTTGCACGCACGTCTGGATAATGGTCGACTCCAAGGAGCTATCGTCTTCGCCATCACTTGAAATACGTTCAACCAGCGTCCACCCCGTGTCCCGATGACGCATATTTTGAGCAGCACTCATTGTCCCCTCGACCTTAGTCTCACACGCCCAAACGAACACGCACCTGTCTTCTTCCACAAACTTCTTGACTACGAACCAGGCTTCTTTCACCACCTGATGCTTATGATGCTGCACTGTGAACGCCATTTTCGCCGACAGCGTGTCCTCGGATCCGTCAATAAGCTACAAGAACAAAATCAATGTCTATTTCACCCAAAAGATTCCCTAAATAACCCACTCACCGAATAATGCCCATCGCGAAGTTTGAGTTGCGGCTGCGCCATACACTTCCAGAATTGGGTCGCAGTCGAATGAATCTCAAAAGGGACCACTTTCGTGGACAGAAACTCCATAAACATCCCATTCCACCCGTCCGGTTTCACCTGCACATGCTCCCCGTCACTTTTACGTTGCGCCTGGAGGTTCTGACGGAACACTCCCTCCGTCTCTTTGTATTGAGCGTCCAATTTGTCCCGAATGCGGTCGAACGTGGCGCTCTCTGCCTCGTACTCGACCCGCACGCGCTTCCGCTCATTCACCCATTTCCCAGATTCCTACAGTACCCAAAATGAGAGTCACGACCACCGAAATTACCCAAAAAGTAGGTCTCCCTACCTCCAGCGCCGAGCGCTTCCGCAGCAGCTTCTCAAGGTTCTGCACGATCGAGAGCTGGCCTTGCACCATCCCTCGGAGCTTCTCGTTCTCTCTCTGGACGCGCTTCTTGCCCTCCAATTGGCGTCTAGCCACGCGTCTCCAGACCGAGACACTGTCATCTGCAGGAACTTCCTCTTGAGTCTCGAGCTCCTGACGCTGGAGTTGCGTCAGCTGCTGCTCCAGCTCTGCTGTCTTTAGACGCAAGTAATTGAGTTCGTCCTTGGGACGCTTGCGACGTGGTGGGGCATTTTGGGGGCCGGTATCGCTGCTGGAGCTGGAAATGGGTTCATTGGGACTGGAAATTGGGTCTTTTGGACTGGAAAGTGGGTCGTCAGGGGTTGTGTCGATCAGCTCCAGGGGCTCGGGGAAGAGCAAGACGGGGTCTAAATCCAAGTCGGTCTTATTTGGGTCCCAGTCTGGGTCCTCCGGGAGCAAAAGCTCGTCCAGCGTCGGAATATCGTCCATCCTGGGCGAATTGCGAAGTGACTGACTGAAATGGGTTCATAACGGCGGATGACTCGGACATTGTATGCTACACTTCATTTTTGTATGAGAACGAGATGGCTACACTGCACTTCAACTTGCCTATCATCCAGAGCTCCGTCTCAGGAGCAATGCTAACCAAACGCTAACGTAGGAGGCATACATGTATATTACGCGGTGCTGCATCCAGCTCGTGGGTCTTGCTGCTACTGTAGCTGGCTACCTACGCGCTGTCTCGAGCACACGAAAACGTGGACAGACACCTACAGCATCTTGGACTTGAGCTCGGCAAAGGCCTTAAGCGGCTCGTCGCCCTCCGGGTCCACGACGTCGGTGAGCTTTCCCTTGGCACGGGCGTCACGCATGCGGTGCCAGATGGCCGTGGCGCGTTTGCGCTCCGTGATGAGGCCGAAGACCGCACAGATGTCGATGAGCAGCTTGGTCGGGTTGAACTGCAGGAACTCGCCCTCGCCCGTGGAGTAGTCGTACGGGAACTTGTGGTGCCAGTTGTGCCAGCCCTCGCCCAGCGCCAAGACGGACACGAGCCAGTTGTCACGTGGACAGATAGTGCTGTCGTACTCGGCCGAGCCGTAGAAGTGCGTGGCGCTGTTCACAAGCCACGTCGCGTGCAGGTCCAGCACGTAACGCAGGAAGCCGCACACGAAGAGCGCGTTGAACCACGTCTCGCCGGCGAAGTGCATGGTCACCAGCATGGGGAACACGAAGCACATGAAGAGGTTGCCCCACGGGTTGAGCTTCTCCTGCAGCACGACGGTCCAGTCGGCCCACAGGTCGTCGTAGTTGAGACCTTCGCCAGCCTTGACCACCTTGGGGTCTTTCTTGACCAGGAGCCAACCCATGTGCGCGAAGAAGAAGCCCCGGCCAGAGTTGTGCGGGTCGGCGCTTGTGTCCGAGTACTTGTGGTGCACGCGGTGGTCGCGGCTCCAGTGGAAGATGGTGCCCTGGTTGGCCATGGCGTTGCAGAGCATGAGCAGGAAGCGGATGAGGCCGCAGGCCTTGTAGCTGCGGTGCGCCCACAGACGGTGAGCTCCCATGGTGATGCCCAGACCATTGAGTACGTAGAGTCCGAAGAGCCACCAGTACGTGTTGGTCTTGCACTCGGGCAGGCACGTGGCACCCACGACAGCTCCGATGTGGACGAGTGTGATGTAGTAGACCATCGGCCAGTTGGCGTTGCGGTAGTTCTCGACCCAGTTCACCATTGTCGAGGGAAGGAGGCGGGTGGTTGTCGGGAGGTGCTTGTCAAGTGCGTACGAGAACGGGAAATGGACAATGAGCTGCTGGAGCAACGAGCTTTTGTCCGTCGGTGCGCTTTGGGCACGGGGTGGATGATGCCCAGCCCACCCGAACTTCGGGGGGTACACTACCGCCAGTCGATGTCACGACCAGCTCGTTCGTGTGTCATAGCACTATTTAACGCCGGTGCCGTGTTGAAGGGCTTTGTAGGGGATCCATCCACCTGAACCGTCCAATTAGTCTGGTGGTGCATGTCTTTGGTACTCTCGCTTACACAAGCCTTCTTTACTTGATACCTTTGAAATGAGATAATACGCTGAACGACATTATGAAGATCTATAGGTGTTAGAAGGTCATGTCAAATTTAGAACCTGATAAAAGTGCATAAACAATGTTTAACCTGTTTTATAAGATATTATTTATAAAAGGTATGCCGTAGCCGCAGTGCTTTTCATTACTGGGTCGCATGGCCAAGCAGCAGAGGTGTCGGGCGTGACGCTCTAGTAGAAATCTCCATGATGTCAGGGTCTTCCAAGGCGATGGCCACCAATGGTAATCGCAGCCGTGAAGGCCGTTCCAAATGTTTGCCTTTGGTGTCATGATGTTGATGATACGGCAGTACTGTATTCGGACAAAGCTCGAAGATGAAGCGCAAGGCTATATACCTAATCGGCAAATGGCAGTCGTCCTGACATCATTCTGCACTTTGCTCGAGCAAAATGGGGCCTCGTGTCTCTTGTGCCAAGACATCCGCGCCGTGCAGAGCAGGATTCATGGCGGGGAAAGATGCCACAGCGCAGTCAACCGCGTAGAAGAGCATGCGGACACTTGATCGTACTATGAGAATCGCTGGCGGTGCGCGCGAGCACGGCTTGAGCAGCAATCGAGCAAAGTTGTACGGGTGTCCATATTCCTGTGGTGGCGCCTCCGATTCCTGTGGTGAGACCCGAACACTTCGGTTCTATGCCGTGGCGATGGCATTTTGCATAGGTGGATGCTAGTGCCTGGTGGTCGCTGCAGTGATAAACCGTCGGAGCATTAGGTGGTGGATGGGTGACTTCGATCGGCAAAACCTCAGCGGTACCAATTGAGCTGCACGATAGTACCGCTACGATACACTCCCATTGGCATCACCGATCTCCGAGCACGATGAAAATTACATCGAAAGCGAGCAAACAGCCACGCTTTCTCAGTAGAAACCAATCGACGGAGTTAGAAGCTGCACCGCACGGAGGCAGTCCACGATGGTGATCAGCCACTCAACAAGTTGATTGATCGGTTGTGGTTGGTACCGCCACAAGTTGAATGCTTCCAGCGGATCCATTTCAAATGGTCCTCGTCGTTGGCGCCAAAGATCCCCGCCTTCATAGCCAATATGTACGTGCGGGACGGTGTCGGACCTTCTTCGCAAATGCTGGTTGTCCATCGACGCCCTTGGCGAGCGGGTCACTTCACTCGAACGGCGATCAACGTCACGGTTGAAAGTAATGAACGCCATCCAAGCGAATCTGTTGCTGCCTCGACCGCCGTCTCAATTGGTCCGGTCGATGGCCGCTGCTCGCCACTCGTGGTACTGTGCGTGACTTTGTCTGTCATGAGGAATCAATCGCCTCAATTGCCACATGGTTAGGCTCGCCATTGTCGGAACCAACCACCGTCGACAAGTTGGGGACCAAAGTGCGTCGTCCTCCTGCCACATCTGCCAATTCACGCAGAAATGCAGCCTCCTCCGCTCCAAAGTCTCCAAATTTTCCTCCATTTTCAACAATGTAGCCACCTACGACGCACAAGAACCCAAAGCCCCATGTCAGTTGAATTTCAACTGCCCACTCTTTCCGGTCCATGCAAAAGCTATTATCACATCCCCTAACCCCTCCTTCCAATCCATAATAACCTGTGCACTCTCATACGCACAGTGCACAAGTCCTTGATACACATTCCCACTATTCCTCCATCTCTTCCAGTGCCATGTGTGTGACGGACCTCCCCGGCGACCCGGACGGCATCCTGGTGCTGCACGACGTCATGGAGCTCGTGGACGAAGCGTACGAGCCTGGCGAGGGCTCCACGTCCTCCGTGGCGTCCCCCATCGTCTTCGATTCCGACGACGAAGACCTGGATGTGCCTCCTCTACGACCTCGACGCGGCAGTTCCCGACGCGGCGCCAATCACCGACGTCCACCACCGGACGAACGATGTTCCGGAGCCTTGGAACACGACGAGTCCCGACTCGGAGTCACGTCGCTCGCGGCCCCGCCGATGTTTTGCAGTCCGGACTTTAGTGACACGGACGAAGACGTCATGGGCGGCGTCTACCACGGCGCCGTGACGGCCAAACTCAAGCAGCCGCTGGAGCAATGGAGACTCAAGTCCAGTATCATGGACGTGAGGGTGACGCCCACCCCTGCGAAGGTCGAGACGCCTCCTCCTGTAGTGAAGAAAAGTGGCAAAGTCAAAGCCACGAAAGCTGTCAAGGGGACACCAAAGCACAGGATGAACCCCAAGGACGAGGTGCAGTTTCTCAGAGAACGCGTGCGCCAATTGGAACAGACCCTCGAGACGCTGAGGTTGCAGGCTTTGGCGGACAGAGAGAAGGCCATGGAGACTGCCATTGTCTTCAATTTGGTGCCTCAGCCGGAACTGCTTGCACCTTCGAACAAATCCACGGACTTGACGCCAGGGTCGCCAGCTCAGACCATTAAGGACAATGACAGGATGAACGTTGGAGCAGGAAGCCCCGCCGCCGTGGACTTGATGACCACCACCAGCAATCCGAACGCTAGTGACGGACTGTGGGAACGCATCGCGACGTTCCAGAAAAAAGAGTACGAGAAGTCCATGAAGCAGAACAAACGGCTACGCGAGATGGCCGAGCAGCAGCTGCGAGCGCTCAAGCAGCTCGAAGGGGCCTTCCGCAATCCCCGAGCTGTAAGCCAGTAGATGTGCTTGAATATCGTAGTAACAGTGTTTCCACTGAACCCCCATCGCCTGCCTCGCGGTCGGCCGGTCCCTTGATGTTCCAGACCTTATCCCTTGTGCTTGTCCTGTGCTCTTTAGGTCCTTCGCGCGTTGCAGTTCCAGTGACGACCCGGCAAGCTGTTTCCTGACGTACTCTTCGACAGATAAGCCACCATCTTCGACTCGCTCTGAGTAGAACTGGAGACGCAGTACCATCAGACCGTTGCTGTCTTTCGATCGTCCGGAGTCGCTCACTTTGGAGGCGTTATGGTATGCTCCTCGGCACTTAGTTCGACCAAGCAGAACTAGCGTCTTCCTCGAAAGCACAGAGTCCAAAGCGTTCCCGTTCATCCTTTTAACGCCGTGGATCAAGCTGTGTGGCATTGCCTTGCAGGTCGAAGTGCTGAATACCACCCTGGGTTGTACGAAGTCCACCAAGTGTCCAACAACGTCGTATCAATGAAGACCTCCGACATGGTGCGGTTGCCTGATGCTGATACTCTCGTGGCCGTGTGGTTGACTGTCAAGAGCGTCTACGAATGGTCCGACGATGGTCGAAAGCGGATGATTTGCGTCTGGAATGCGATGTATGGTGGAGACCGTGGGCTCCATCGACATTCAATTGCACTGAAAATCCTTCGACCGCTGGCCTACACGGCATTTTGCATGGACTCGAACTGAACCATGTGCTTCACCCAGACTTGTATGTGGATTTCACCTCTGGGTCGAGCAGCTTTCGACAAGTGACGTAGCTGTTGGGACGCTTGCCAATGTGCTTGTGGGGTGGTGCTATCACTGCACTGTGATCGTTTGGAGAAACTGTTGCTCGTTGAGGACACTCGAACTCTACTGGGCTGAATCGCGAATGGCACTCGATCATCGATCCGAGCACTGACCGAAAGGATCGAGACTTGCGTTGCACTCCTTGGCGCTGCATCAAACGTATGATGGTGAAGATGGTGTGAAATCGGTTTGTTGTATGCATTTATGTACAAGTGCAGATTGTCTTTCGTGTTGGAAGTGTTGGAAATGCATGACGACGACGCTACTTGTTGGTGACGACTCTGCTCAGCCACAACATGCCGTCGTCAATGCCTTGTCCAGTCACTGCAACTGTCTTCGAAATGTGCGACGGATTTCTAGTCACTCGATGCAAAGACAGCTTCTCGCGCAGCTCCTCCACGTTCATGCAACCCGGCTGGTCCTGCTTGTTGGCCAGCACCAGCAGCTTGCAATCGCGCAGAGCATGGTCCTCAAAGACACGGTGCAGCTCCTGAACCGCTTCATCAATCCGGTACCGATCAGCCGAGTCCACCACAAAGATCACTGCATCGGCGCCCTCGAAGTAGAACCGCCACAGCGGCCGCAGTTTACTCTGCCCACCAATGTCCCAGGCAGTAAATTCGATGTTCTTGTACTTGAACGTCTCCACGTTGAAGCCGATGGTCGGGATCGTCGTCACCGCCTCGCCGAGCTTCATTTTGTAAAGCAGGGTCGTCTTGCCAGCACCGTCGAGGCCGAGCAGTAGAATGCGACTCGGCTTCGTCCAGTAGTTCGCCAAACGGTCCATCGCAGTTTCCAGGTATTGAGACACGAAGTTGCCCATTGCTACTCTACTTGTCTGTCGAGTCGGTGTAGTTGGTTTGCTGAAAATGTTGTTGTGCCTGCAGTGCGCTTCAAATGTACTCAGCTGCTACATGTAGCGAGGAAGGTCCGACCATCATTGCCGCAGCACTACCGGAATGCACGCACTGTGCCCATCTGTCATGCTTGTCAAACTTGACTTGTCGTCTGGTGATTGGCAACTTGCAGGACGCATGCGATGAAGCGGCAGGGCGTTATTTCGCGTCAAATTGACGTGGCAGTTCCAGATTGGGACTCCAATGGTAGCACTGCGAGCATTGCGGACGGTTCTCGGTGCGAAGCATTCGGCGTAGGTAGCTCCAACCAGCTTCCGCCAAAATTGGTCGGCACCCCAGCAACTCCTCAAAAGCTGCCCAGGTGACCCACGCACTTCCGTTTGAAAAAGCGTGTCGCTTCATCATCCGTGTGTACTACGAGGGCCTCTCGTAGTACACATGGATCGAGGCAAAAGAAACACACACGGGCTACACCGAGGGGTTAGAATGCCACTTTCATCCACCTTCTGGCAGCTTACAGAGCCGTAGACCCGAAATTGTGCTCCATCAAGATGTTCTCGACTGCTTGAAACAGCCAGCTGAGATTGCGGTGAACGGCTGCTAGAAGCAGCTCTGTGACCATGCCTGTGCGCTGGCCCGGAGTGTTTAGCACGCATGCTGACAAGGATGGTGTTAACCGCATGCACAGCTGAATAATCGTTTCCTCCGACGTTTCTTCACCTTCAGCTTGGTCGGGTGCGATCGGCACAGGACGGATCACGACCCACGCTCGCTGCATCATCTTGAGTCCATACAATACGTCTCGCGGGCCCTCGCTCTCAGAAGCTGACTCCAGAGTGAGCACAACTCGATCCCTCTCGACATACCTTTTCATGGCGAAGCGCATCTGCATCCGCGCTTGAGCGCTGTTCACACGCAGTGTCATAATCGCCTTGGCGCGGATGGAGTCAGAGGAGCTAGCAACTCCATGGTACGTGCCGTCCGCAAGCTTCACATGATCCCTCGACAAGCAGTTCCACACAGCTGAGCACGTCTCCTCCATCCCAAACGGGACAATCTTGGAGTTGGTCGCCTCCAGATACAGCACGTCCGTCTCGTCGACATGCAAGCTCGAGACATCGGAGCCTTCCTCCAGACTCTGCATCACCTTGTGTCGAGCGCAGATCGTGTCCACCTCTGCATACACGGCGTCCATACCTCTCAGCAGCGTCTCATACAGCGAATCTTCACTCTCTCCACTACCACAATTGCTGAACTCGAGTCGGGCCTGAAGCTGCGCCGTCTCCGTGGACTCGTCCTTCCTCGCCGCATTTTTCTTGAGTAATCTCTGCAGACTCTTGGCCAGTTTGAGCTGGTGCAGGAGCGACTTTCGCAGCTGCAAGTTCTGCATCTCGGCCCTCTGTTTCTCCACTAATTGGCGCGTGGCGATGCGTTGCCAGCGCAAGGCATGCGATCTGCGTCCTCGGATCTGCACTTTGAGCGTCTTGTTCTCATTGTCTGCGTCCTGTGAGGCCATCAACTGGCGTCTCTTGGTCTCCAGCTCCTGCTCCAGCATCTGCACCTTGTTCCGGAGGTACTGGAGCTCCTCCTTCTGCCGGATCCGCGTGGAGTTCTGCATGGGAGGGCGATTTGTGCCGCTTTTCTCCTGTTTCGAGGCGTTTTTCGGCGCTGCCGACCTCAATTCTGCGTCATTTTGACTCGCAACAGGTGAAAACGATAGCGCAGCGTCTGTAGAACCTGCTGATGGGTTTACAAGCGCTGCAGACGGCGTCAGTGCGTCGTTAAACGTTGAAAATGCCGTCGGAGAGACGTTAGAAAACCCGCGATACTCGGCGAACGGCGGCACTTGCGACGCTGCACTTGGGCTCATTCCAGGCAGCAGATCCGCGTCATTTAACTCGTCCAGGAAGCTCGGCAGCAGCTCCGCCGACAGCGTCACGTCGTCCAGCGACAGCTCGTCACTCGCCATCGGGGGCAGGTCAATTTTGTGTACAGTTGGTGTACAATAATTGCTTAGGTAATCTGATGGCTGCCACGTTGAAGCGCGATTGGCAAAGTGGTCTTGATCACCAAATGTTCGTGATCAAATTGGATGCGGAGACCTTGCGATTGACATGTGAATCGTGGATGAAGTGTGACTTAGCAGTCAGTGCTACGACTTCACTTCACAATTCAGTTCGCGTCTTTAGAACCAAGTGTCGATCGTTTCTATCGGTTGAAAATGACGAACGTTGCTATCATTTACTACTCCATGTACGGCCATGTGGCCAAATTGGCGTCGTCCATCAAAGCGGGCGTGACATCCGTCCCAGGCGTGAAAGCGAGCGTTTATCAAGTGCAAGAAACGCTGAACGACGATCTGCTCAAGGCTCTTCACGCTCCACCCAAGTCCGATCTCCCAATTGCCACTCCGGACGTACTCAAGAACGCTGATGGCATTCTGCTGGGCTTCCCCACTCGCTTCGGTATGTTGCCGTCTCAAGTCAAGGGGTTATTTGATGCCTGTGGAGGGCTCTGGGCCAATGGGGCGCTGATTGGCAAACCGTGTGGAGTGTTTTTCAGCACTGGGTCCATTGGTGGCGGTCAGGAGACGACGGCCATGAGTATGACCCCCTTCATTGCTCACCATGGCATGACCTTCGTCCCACTGGGGTATCGTTCGCCTTTGGTTGGAAGCAATGACGAGATCCACGGAGGAAGTCCCTGGGGAGCAGGAACGTTAGCGAACGGGGACGGATCACGCCAACCGACTGAGTTGGAACTCGAGATCGCCAAGATTCAAGGCCACAGCTTCGCCGAGATCACCAAGAAACTGTCGTCGTAGAGGAAAGAAGGTGATGGTTTGCGGGACTTCACACAAATGTCTGCGTCGTAGGCTTTGAGTAACGTTAGCTCAGTAACTACACTCAAATGAAAAACAGTCAAGTGTACTGGATTGAAGCAAACCTGGCAGTTGTTGTTGCCATTGCTGGTTGTATGTCTATTCAGCTCCCAACAGGCGATTTTCGACTTCCTGGTGCAGCGTCTGCATATTCAGTCCGTACGAGCCAATTACTAGATCCGACAATACACCGGCGCGCAAGACTTGACCTGGCTCGTCGTTTAGTGCGGGAATCAAGCGTACACAAGACGGCGTGATTGTGCCACCTCCATCAGCTGAACGCTCATCTTTCAAACTTTCAACCACAGTCCAGCCACGCTCGCTCAGATTAATGCTCTGCTTTCCAAATGGAGCGCCTTCGGTCTGGCCTAAGGTCGCCCACACCATCACCACTCGCTCTTCCTCCACCACGCGCCTCCCGAGAATTTGCATCCGAACGAGAGCTTCTTCTCGGCGAAGTCGTAGCATTACACAATATTCTGCTCGCACTGTGTCATGTGTGCATTCCAGAGCCTGTGCACAGCAAAACAGGTCAGCGCTACTCTGCTAAACCAACTCGAAAGCCTCAGCGCACTAACCTTGTAGTACCCGCTTTCCAGCTCAATGCGTTTGGTCCCTAGCATCGTCCATGCAGCCTCCGCCACGTCGTGCATAGCAAAAGGCGAAATCTTGGCATCCACCATTTCCACACAAACTCTCCCGAACTCATCAAACTTGACTTGTGCACCATTGCACTCGCGTTTCTGAACCGCAAACCCCGCCTCGTTCATTACTATATCTACGCGTGAATACAACCCATCCACTTGGCCATTCAAAATCTCAAAAATCTGTGGTTCCTGAAGAGTCGACAAGTTCCTCGCCCTCATATTCTGGTTTGCTTCCCCTTCCAAATCTTCATCAGCAGGTCGTTTACGTAGCAACTTCTGCAAGCCTTGGGCAAGCTTCAACTGACCCTCTAGTCGTTGACGGAGCTTCCCGTTCTCCACTTCAGCCTTTACTCTCTCACTCCGCTGGTTTCTTGCCACGCGTTCCCACATGAAACATCCTTACTACTTTCTCCACCCTCTGGTAGTAGTAATACAGCTCTCTGTGACTCCGCTCCACCAACTCTAAAAGTCTTGAGATCTTCCAGCTCTTTTTCCAGTTCACAAACCTGTGTCCTCAAATACTCGAGTTCCTGTTTTTTCCTCTGGTGTCGAAACTTCCTCGTAGATTTCTGAGCTTCCATTGGTTTCTGTTGACTTGGCAAGGTAGCAATTGCACTCGAGTCGGCATGTTCGGTGTCTAGAGCGACATATCGAGAGGGTATTAAATGTTGAAGGTCTTCGCCAAGGTCTCCGATATGCTCCAAGTGCTGCAGAATCTCGCGGTCTTCGTCGTTCGGGGGCTCGTTCGGCACCTCAACAGCATCTTGACCCTCATTACACTCCAGATCTACCAGGTCGAAGTCATTCACGTCGTCCAGCAGCTCCAGTGACGCATCAAGGGACCACAAGTCGGACTCCATTCGTAAGTTAGTGAAGATTTAATTATAGAGGTCACTGTTTTGCGGTGCATGTAAGCAGATTAACTTGTCAAAGTATTGTGTGGACATTTTTGGCAGAAATCAACTATAGTAAAAGCAGTTCACGGGCAGTCTAAAAACTACCCATCCACGGTTGACACTAACATTGAAAACTGAAAAACAATCGGAGCAGTACTCGATTCGACGTGGCCAACTTGTAACTAAACCACCATTGACTCATTGCCTCATGGTTCAGAAAACAGGAATCGATCAGAGCAAAAGGAGCGGGAGTCAAGCAAGTTTAGATGAAGGTCGAACGTCTTCGCTTGGTGCTTTGTACCAAGTGCTCAATGGAAGTGGCACCAAAATCACCCAAGTGATGCCATCCAACTCGGTGATCAAACGAGCGCTGCAAAAAACACAAAGACAAAAGTTTACGTTTTCCCAGGCGTTCGGAGCTTATGGTGTCCCGATACTTTTCGTCTTAGTACTTTGTCTTACGTGGACAGCGTGGCTCATTTTCGTTTCACTGGCACCAAACGAAGCAGCAAATATGCTCATGGGCACGAGCGACTTTGACGATGGTCAATTCTGGCTCATATTTGATACAAATCCATTTCTAACTAGTGCGGGCGTCTGCTGCTTAGTTGTTGTGGCGTCTGTGCTATCTGTTCGTGGCGCTTAAAATGATTTTGTGGCGCGAAAAAGTCATGACAGCCAACTATGATCCAGCGACTTGAGGAAATAATGTTGAACAGTTGGAAAACGACTCGACTCGAATCAAGAACGTGGTCACTTGTCGTTGGTCCAATCTACCGGCGAATTTTACAGCAAGCTGAAAGAGCTAACATCATTCAATGGCAAGAATCGAAAGTTTTGGGTACGACGAGATCTCGCATCAAACAGTAGGCGAGAAAAAAAGGTTATTGACTCAACGTTGTGCTGCTTTGTAGAACCTTTTCACGAAGATTATTGATTTAATAATGCAGACCATCGTTCTGCTAGACTTGCTCAAGCGAGGAAGCCCATATTAAGCTCGTGTATGGATACGCATGTTTTGTCGCGGCAAATGGAGCGTCCTGCGCCACAAACATAATGTTCGACCGGCTTTCATCGCTCACCGAGGTCTTACTCGACTCCATGTACGTTGAATTTTACATACTACACCTTAAATTATCATGGCTAATACGTTGCTATAATACCATTTGTGTAAAGCTTCGATTTCGCTGCTGCTGTTTTGTTTCCCATTTCGACTCTAGTATTCTGCTACTACAACTTTGAATTTGATCGTGAGGTTTATCTCACGTGTTTGGAAATCCTCGTGCCTGGCAACCTTCGAGCGCGTTGCTCGGCATCTTTGCGAATCAATCTGAAATTGCCTTGTTCCGAGTGACTTTCGACTCACTACGATTTAGCTCTCCCCTGGATTTATGTATACGAACAGCGATGAATCTGGCGTTTTGTTATCGGATCAAGCGCGTAATGGAGGTTATGATTTGGCGTCGGCGCCATGAGTGGATATCTGGACGAACGCTAAGGAAAAGTTCAGGTACCATCGTTCCGATCGAGCACAATACACCTGTACCGAAAAGTATCGGTGTCATGCGTTACTGGCATTTGGAGTAGCGGTGTTGGTGCTGACTCAGCAGTCAGTTATGCACTCCAAGAATGCTTGTGCTGCCTTCCCCGAATGTGTGGTGTACAGTCATCGCTTAACAACCAGTGTGTAATAGTTGTCCTTGCCTCATCTATATTGACGTTGACAAGTTCCCCAAGACGTACGAGGAATGGATCCATCCACCCACCAGATGCGTTCAACAAACTCAAGGCTGTATCTGCGTTTGGGTTGTTGGAGTCAGTCCAAATAATCAATCGACAGCTACTTGGATTTCCACAGGAGCTTCGATCATGTCGTAACCTCAGAGCAATGTAAGCTTACCTGAAAGTGCTGGTGATGCTGCGGTTTGCACTTACTTGTTATGCTGTTCGTTTATTAGACAGCTCATGTATACGGGTACGCAAAGTCTGCCGTCCTGGACTGGAGAGCTCGAGAACCTCGAAACACTGTGCGTATTCATTAGTGATGAGAGCTTCTTGATGAATTGCAAGCACTTGATCACATTTTTACGTGATACCACAGACACTTTGAAGGGAAGATAGGGCGTCGCAATTTACAAGAACTTCCTATGACTCTTTTCAGCAACATGCCAAGGCTAACTATGATCCACTTTGGCGTTCACGAGGGACTCCGACGCCTTCCGTCACTAACGGGTGTACCTCACCTACAAAGTTTATCCCTCGCGTGGATATTTGCATTGCATGAGCTCCCCTCCTTCGATCTCGTCCCCAATTTACGCAGGTTGATCATCACAGTCGTGCCGTCTTTGGAGGCAATTCCTGACTTGAGTCCGCTGAAGAAACTCGTCGATTTCAACGTCATGGCGGGTGTTATCTGTTGCAACGGATTTTTAGGAGCCTGTGACTTGAGCGATTCTTTCTGCATGGGCAATCCCTTCCTCGGGATACCACCTGCGACTTGTTTGATGAATGACACCAATTTGATGATACCCGCCGACCCGTATCTTGGTAGTGCTGCTACTAAGGCTGCCTTTGAGAAATTTGCACTGAAGCCGTGCGATAAAATGGCAGTAGGAGCAGTTTTCATTGACAATACCCCTACGAAGGAGAAAGTTGACATGTGTGGTGGTAAACCCTTCCGAGAGTGCCATCTTCCGCGAAACATCACAGGAATTTGCTATAACCAGCGGTTCCAGGTCCTATCATGCGTGAACGACGACAACGTCATAGCTTTAAGAAGACTTCAAATTGAAAAGGGAGTGGGTTACAAGTGTGATCCTGTAGAGGAGAAATGGTTGGGATGTGGTGGTAGTTGAAACCCCAATCAACCTTGTTCAATGCGCTTGCTGTTCTGCTACATCATCGTTCCAGTGGTCCTATAAACGCAGTGGGGCGAGTGGAGAGCCCATCATCTGGTACATTGGGCTCTCTAGAACGACTTTGCTGTTGGTCTGTACGCTTGATGATGCGATGGAAATACGGGAGTCTTCATCGTCTCTTGCTTTCTGAAGCAGGTCCTCCAGTGTGGCCCCATACCCCAGTGGGTGTCTGCTTGGATGATAGATCATGTACGTTGTCAGTTGTGCAATTCCGAGGGTGACACAGCAGATATTGGTCACAAAGAGGAACCAAAGCCCCGACATTGGGGTGTACGTGATCCACATTGCGTTGTTCACTGTACCAGCGATCACCATGTGGATCGGAATGAAGACTCCAGTTTTGTACTTGATAACTTCTCGGATCTTGAGGAACGGGGAGCTGTAGAGTACCAGTGTGACGCACACTGCGAGGTACACCATGATGTTATTCACTTGGTCTCTGCTAATAGCAGTGAAAACACCCAGTCCTTCCAGCACCGCGTACAACGTAATAATTGACAACACGCCTGCATACAGCGTGATCACCTTCCACGTCTTCTGACGATCCGTTGTGTATCGTAGAAATACGACCATGTAAATGATCGCGATGAAGTCTCCAGCCACGAAAGTGGAGAAGACCGGGAACCAGTTCTTTGTAAGTAAACCTTGCAACGTCCAGACGTGACAATTGGCAAACACAGAGACGAGCGACACGATGTTGGTGTTTCCGATGGATTTCGTCTTGTAGATCTTATAGACTGCCGGTGTTGGACTCAGAGTCATTGAGAGCGATGTACAGGATGCAATCACGCGAAATACGGACTCCACTGCATTGGTCATGTCGAGAGAGGTTAAGTTCCTTTCGGTGGTGTGAGTCAAATTATGAAATGGGAAGGTTATGGTCGAAGGCCGAAATGCTAAAGTGGCTGACAGGTGGGCACACTTCGCGAGTTAGCAGGTTTGCGCATTCGTTTAACGATCATTGTACATGTATCTTGTAAATACTGCATGACAGTGCATCGTTGGGAATTGTAGCGCGTCTTGCATGAAATTACGGCACGTGAATGGAAACATACTGCAAACAATAACGATCGAGATGGAAGTTCCAGGATGGAACAGTAGAGTAGTGGCTACAGGAAAGTGCCAAATGCTCCGAGGTTTACGCTGTGCTTGGATTATGCTTCGCTCCCAATAACATCGTTGATTGTGAAAAGAACCATCGAACCGATCCTGCACGTGGTACCGCGTGCACCGTACAGGTAAACTCGATCGGATCGCCCAAACTGGCTAAAGCAAATACTACATAGTATTAATCGACATAACCACGTAACAATTAGTTTAGCCATGCATTCGTTACGACGCTTAATCGAACGAACGTCAGTGTGCCTGCTGAATCAGAGTATCCTCCACAAAGTGGTTGAAGCGGGTGATGGAGCTTTCCCAAGCGGCAACTCCCATATCAATGAAGGCACGGGGTACGCGAGGAACGCCAATCGCATAGGCATCGTGGTTTGCTGTGGATTGGCGATGAGATTGTATCACAGCTGTAGGTCCCAAATCGGACGGTGGTCCTGGCCGAACAATTAGTCTCGTGGTCTCGTGAAAAGCGATGCGAACGTCGTAACCAACCGGCTCAATGAGTCTCCGGAATATAATGACTGCTCGGTCTTGCTCGACGTACTTCCGACCCACTTTACGCATCATGACGCGAACTTGAACATTACCCGCCGTGAACGCGCTGCACATACTCTGCTTCAAAGTATGCTCGTGATCCGAAAAGTGCTGAATAAACATAGTTGGACAGTGAGACCAGCGTTTGTACAGCAGCACACAACAACAAAAATGGCAACTTACCTGCACCAGGGCAGGCTTGGGGCTCTGCGGCTCCTCCTTGCCTAAACATCCCCACACTGCTTTCTCCGTCTCTTGCAAGCTAAAAGGGACTGCATAGCAGTCCAACAGCTCCACGAATTTCCCCTCTGCTCTACTGCTCGGCGTCGTATTTCTCCTCCCAGGACACGAAAGCTCACTCATCTTCACCTTTTCATAAAAATCGTCCACACCCGAGTACAATTCGTCCATCCCCGCCAGCAACGCGTGAAACACAGAGTCGTTATCTGTCGGAGGCGTCACTCCCCTGGGGTCCACTTCATATCGTCTGCACAACTTGATCGAAGAGCCCACAACCTAAAAAATAATTGTTACATATTTTCAGCACAATAATAATATAATAATAATAATAAAAACATATCTGCCAAACCTCGTTGCGTAATCTTCTCTTGAACCCTTTCAGCAGCGCCTTCGCCTGCCACAATTTTTGTGCAATATCTTGTTTCAGCTTCTTATTTGTCTCCTCGCTCCTCATTCGTCTCAAAGCTTGGCGTTCACAAATTTCCTCCCACGTCACATTTCCACTTTGAAACAGCTTTTCCGCACTTTTGGTCCGCAACGACCGTTTAAGTTGCTGCAACTGAGCGTAAAGTTGCTTTTCCGCTTTCTGTAGGCTGAGCAGCTCGTCTCGGCGCTGGAGTCGCCAGCAAGAGCTCCTCTTCCGGGCAGGTTTCTGCACATGCAGCGGGCTGGGCGGAGACTCGACGATGTCGGACGGGATGGCGTCGATATCTTCGGCCATGTCGCAGCCTTCCAGCAGCGCGAGCAGCGTGCGGTCGTCCAGCGAGATGGCGTCGCCCTCCATGATCGTGTCGAATCCCGTCTTGCCGTAATCCGTATCAAAGATGCTAAAATTACATTTGAGCGGACCAAATCACAAAAACGGAGGACGCGGGTCTACAGGAATGGTCAAAGTGGTCGGAGACTGGCACTGCTGTTTGAATGGACCCTGGCCTTGGTTGTAGCTGCTGTAGCGACTTTGGTCGATGTGGGATCTGCACGCTGTCGCGGCCAAGTCCGTCGTTTTTGGCGAGATTTCTCATTGCCATTATGAAGCTACATGTAATTTACATGAGCGAGTGCTGTGTGTGAGCTTGTAGTGCCGTGGTGTATGACTGTTGTTGGAGTGTGGTCAGAATCGTCACTGAATGGGTGGCGATGCAGTGCAGGAGAATGAATAATCAGTTCGATGAGCATGTTTATCAGTTAAGCCTGGTTTTGGCCAAATACTGCTTCCGATACCCCTGTCCGTTGATTTGATCGTTAGAATCCACTGACGTGGGTGCAATACACGAGAGGAGAGCTTTTCAATTGCTAGCATGGCGTTTTGGCGGACATTCCTGCAGTCACTTCGACAATCTACTCACTCTTTGGTGCTACAATCGACGCCGTCTGTCGCGTTTTCTGATTAGACGGGCAGTGATCGACTCAACACTTCGTTTCGTCTTTCAGTTCAAGAGGAATCCACGCGCTCCCCAACGGCTGTCCTGTCATCGGTGAGCTGCCGCTTGAGCTCTCAGTTTCACTTTTGAGGCCACCGTCGCAGCACAATTGTTTCCTCGATGGACCACTGCACACTGTACCCGCCGAACCGCCGGCTTCTGAGCGACGATGTCATCAGTAGCGTCATGCAGCTGGCCTGGCCATCGGAAGAGCGTACGAGGGCAACCGACAGCCGTGCAACGGCCAGCAACGAGCGCCTGCAACAACAGAGCAGCTCGTACGAACGAACGCGAGCACGTGGAGTACAGTCGGAAGTCCCTCAACAGCAATTTAACAGCTCACTTCACGATGGAGAGTTGACGGGGAGGAAGAGGTCGGGGGTAAAATAGCACTGCGGGAATCCTCTTCAGACATGGCCGTACCAAAGCTTTCCCGTGAATCAATTGACAACGACATAGAGTCTAGTGAAGAGCACCAGCGAGAGCTACGTCGGATGAGGCAGGTTCGGTACCGCAAGAAGAAATTCGAGCTCACGATGCAGCTTGAACAAGACACGAAACTGCTTCGGAAAGACATCGAAAGCCTCGAGCAACGGCGACGCGATATTTATGCCGCTGTCCCAACAAGGGAAAGTGTGTGGGATGTTGCTGTCTCGTATTTTGACGTCTTTCGCGTCGGTTTACAAGCGCCAACGCTGATGTCTGCCACAACGCAAGCGCCGTCGTCTCCTCAGATGATTTTTTTTGTTGGCATCAATGGCGTCGGACGTCCAGCACAACGCAGGATGTGGCGTGGATGCCATGATGGGTAGCTGGCGGTGCATATCGCGTTGGTTCAGCGAGTATGAACTCGAACTGGAAGGGCTGACGAAAGGTGTTGGTGGTTCGTTGGATGCCACAACGACAACAAGCGTCACAATTACTGAACGAACTTTGCGGAACGTCTTTCCTTCGCTTTGGGCAAGCAAGAGCGATACTAGATACGCGAGATCAGCACTAGTTACGAAGCTCTTGGATGAGCGAGTCGTCATGAGAGGCTCCGTACATTTTCAGTGGGACAGCGCCACCGGACGAGTGACGAGTTTAATGGCCCAGTCAGACATGCTGACACCGATGTTGCTTCTGCTACAAGACTTGGAGGAGGAGTCGTGCGTTTTCGAGCAGTCTCTAATTTCTCCAGACTTTCATTGGAGATGGACCTGTGAATCTATTCCACACTCGTCGGCGAAGCATTGATGTGGATCCGGAACAAAACGGCAAGTTGACGGTATTCAGCAATGCGAGAGAACCGTGAACCGACTCGGAAAACTGAAAAAAAGCTAACAGCAACAGCATGATCGAAAACGTCTGAAATGCTCTTGAAAAAACTGTTGTGTGGATCTGGTAGACATTTCTCTTTGAGCACAACCTACTCGTCGTTATCAGTTGAATTATTCGTCGTGGTAGGATGGATTCTCGTGCAATAAGGCTCGACGGCGCAAGGAGTTGCCTGCAAGGTCACCTCATAGGTGACTCAAGATACGGTACAAGTCGCAGAGAGCCAGACCGAAACAGCACTAATCATGGGTTCTGTTCCTTGCTGCTTAAGTTTATAACGACACCTCTCTTCGCAAACGTAAGGTAAATCGATTCGTAATCGATACTTAAACGAAGCGCAATAATGAGGACGAGCCTCCAGCCGCTCACTCTCGCTTCCGCTTCCTGTATCTACAACGTCATGAACAACGAAGAGGTCGAGGCATTGGAGGCGACGCTGGCCTTCTTCGATGAGTGTAACCACACCGTCACCAACATCGCGTCGGATCACAGCATCGATGACATGTCCAGTGTTCATGACGTGGAATTGCCTCAAGTGCCTGACGTGACGGTGGTACATGAGTCAGCACGTCACGACAATAGCATTCAACACCAACTAAGCCAAGATGCCCAAGAGATCGCTCGCGTCAACGCAAAACTATTAGAGCCCGGAAGAAATCGCTCTCGGGACCTCCAAAAGCTGGAGCTCCTGCAGCTTCGATTGGAAGCGGCCGAACTGCAAGAAAAAGTCGATGAGCTCCGTTGTCACGGGGGTCGGGAGTCGAACGTTGTTGCTCGCCGTGGCGATGATCGGCTGTTGGTCGCATGGAAAGCAATGGCGAAAAAGCAGAAAATACTTCGACAGGGAGCCGAGATGGAGAACAAGAACCTCCGGGAGCTTCTCGTGGACTGAGCGTCGCCTCGTCCCCGTTGTCGAAGATCGACATCCAGCCTATATATTCAAGTATAACGCACATCGAGATTCTCAAGTACTCATTCTTACCGTTCGACTTCCGCGAAGTCGCCAAAGCTTTTTATGGCGAAATGGGCGCTGGCTGTGGACTGGATAAAGTCGAAAATGTACGTAGCTTTATTGGAGGTGTCTTTGAGTATCGCTTGGTGGGGTTAACGCGTCTTTTCTATGATGTTGTAGTCGTCAGACCCGCAGCGACAAAATGTTGTAGCTCGAGCTTTTACTGTGGAGGTCGAGGAGCGCGTGAAGATTCAGTATCGGTATGCGGGAATCAAGTACTCCGAGCACAAGCGCGAGGTGATCGTGCTGCCGGGCCAAAACGAACTGGTGGAAGCTTTCGGAGTCGCTCTCGACGGCATTGCCTTCCATGAAAAATGCTGGTGTGTGATGTCGGAGGTGGCGCCAAACTTGTGTCTTCTCCAACTGTGTATCGGTCTGACGGTGGAAGCCAAGCACGTTGCGCCAGGGCGACAAGAGTTTCTCTGGCAACTTTGTGAAATGCTGGCTCATCTCAAGCAAGAAGTGTTCGAAATGGCCCAGCGTGACGTTGAACACGATCTCCTCATAGCCTCGTAACCATCGTTACTATGTTGCAGAATTTTACGGCTTAGAGAAGGCAATTGAATCCACACAAAGTCTTACTACTACTAAAAGTCTTGAATGAAATCGGTTCATATTCACAGATATAGGCAGCTCAAAAACTGCAAATCGCTGTACTTTTGTACTTTCACACCGATTTGTCACAGATCAAGGTCTTGTGTCTCAAAATTCATGTAACCCCCATAATTTCCTCTCAAGAGCTCCCCAGGATACTGTGGCGTAGACAACATTACTCGAGTTACAGTATCTCACTTTTAAAGTAATTGGCTAACGAGTGACTTTGCTCACTGGCAATGATGGGATCAAGTCAGTCGGAGTCGGACCAAGTCTCGAGACTAATCCTGCCATGTGGTAATCATTGTACTCGTGCTCTCTTACAACTCATTCCCTCTTTCAACTTGCATTACCTTACAACTCATTCCCTCTTTCGTACGACAGTAGCATCACACCAACCATGAACATTGACGAGCTCAACGACTTGGAAGAAACACTGGCCTTCATTGACCAGTGTGTCCCCAAGCTCACCAATTTTGTGTCTGGTCAGAGCAGTGATGAAAGTGCTTCAAGTGTCCAAGACATCTCACCTTATCAAGAAGAGTACTGGAGCAGAAATCCCAGTAGGGTTCATGATCAAGTCAACAGCAACGTCCAGGAAATCTTTCGAGTCAAAGCCAAACTCGCAACTCCTGGACGAAATCGTTCTCGGGACCTCCAGAAGCTTGAATTGTTACAGCTGCGCGTGGAGGCGGCAGAGCTTCAAGAGCAAGTTGACGATCTCCGCGCAACGAGCCGAGAAGAGGGTTATTCATCAGAGTTTTGCAATGGGCAATCTAATGACGTTCGACTTGAAGCGTGGGGCAGCTTGGTTGATAAGCAGAAGAAGCTTCGAAGGGAAGCGGAGGCTGAAAACCAGTATCTTCGAGAGCTGGTTGATGGCCAGATCAAAACGACCAAGACGCTCAAGAGGTTATTTCAAAGGCAAGCCTTTGGCAAGGTAAAGTGCACTGGGTTTTATCTTTCGACTTTATGCACATTCGCTAATGTATTTATCTCTTTGCAGAAGCCGTCGCCATGGTTGTCTCGCCGCTTTGACGTTAACCCAATTTCTGAAAGCACCACTGAAAACATTGTGGTGCTAGAGGAACTGGGCTCCTCGCTAAGCGATTTATTGACCGAAACTGATTGTATTCTTCAGTCAAAAGGTCTCAGCGCTACGTCTCCGTGGTCTAAAACGAACACGGAAACGATTTCAAGAACGGTGACGCGTATCGAAATTGTCAAGTGCGAGCTCCTTCCTTTCGACTATCGTGAGCTTGGAGAAGCATTCATGGAGAAAATGGAGTCAAACTTTAATTCAGAACAAGAGTCCAAGCATATTCCGGTAGGTACTCAACTTTCTTGATTCTTGTGCAATCTGTCTAACGATAATCTATATTTCTTTGTAGTCCACTCTGAAGCAGAAGGTTGTGGTCCGCTCTCCAACGCTGGAGATCAACGATCACGTAAAGATTCGATATCATTTTTCCGGCATCAAGCATACCGAGAAGAACCGAGTCATTATCGTTGTTTCAGCACGCAATACGCTCCTCGAGGCGTTTGGAGAGGTTCTTGACGACTTTCAGTACCAGGAAAAGACGTGGTGTGTATTGTCAGAGGCTTCGCCTGGTGTTTGTCTTCTGCAACTGAGCACAAGTTTGAGCCTGGAGACGAAGTCGGTTTTACGTGGACGTCAAGAATTCGTCGACAAAATCTGCGAGCTGCTTGTCCATGTCTATCGGGAAATGTTCGATTCAGTTCAGAGGGATGTTGAGCTCCGCATGCTCGCAAACTAGCGTTTGGTGCTGTGACGGCCATAAATTCATGACAGCAGTTCGCTAAAGTTGGAGGTTTGAATGGAAACAAACGGGCGAGATATACGTGTGTGAGGTCTTATTAACGTTTGACCCACTTGGAGACTGCGCAATGATATTCATTTTCAAGAAACCCAAGCAGAACAGCCAAATGTTCAAATTGATCTCATCAAAGCGAGTAGTCCACTAACTTGTTAATCAACTTTTGTTCCTTCCTTATTAACGTTTGACTGGATTAACTGAACTACACGTAGGTAGATGTATTCATCAAGTAGGGGAGAGTTAATAATTGTATTCAACAACCGGCAGATATGTACTCTACAAATACAGTAGTGCGAGGTAAATACTTCAATTTGACGATGGTGGAAGCAACTGAAATTCGATACTTGGTACATGCCAGGCCAGCTAAGGCTTCTTACTCTTATTTTACTCAATTGGGACAATACGTAAAAAAAAACGAGATTGACTTCCTCTCAAACGTTTATGGGCCTCCTGGTGGTCCAGTGGGCTAGACCCACGAATGCTATGCACGTGATGCGAGTTCGAGCCCCGCTGAGCGGGACTTTTCCATGATACGAAATGATCAGCATTCTCAAAACCAATATCTCATTCAAACAAATTCAGAATCAACATCAACAACCTTCAGATTAGCATAGTCACGTGTGTAGCAAACCAGGAATAACCAGTTAATCAACTCAATTTCCTTCCTTCCTCTCAAACGTTTACTTCGTATCACAAGAGAGCGAAATGCGGAGGTACACAATGAGGCTTGGCAAATGTGAGCTTCTTCCGTTCGACTATCGCGTGCTTGGAGAAGTAACCATGGGCAAATGGAGTCAAACTTCCACGAAGGCGATTGTGTTTGGCGAGGAGGGCTCCTGTATTCTGGTATGTTCTGTTCACGGATTCCTGACATTTGTGCAAACCGTCTAACAATACTTATTATTCTTTGTAGCCTTCTTTACAAAGTGACGTTGTGATCCGTACCCCAACGCTGGATATCAATGGCCATGCGGAGATCCTGTATAGCTTTTCAGGCCTCAAACAATCTGAGACCGACCCCGTCATTATTGTAGTCTCGGGGCGTAACACTCTTCTCGAGGTCTTTGGAGAAGTTCTTGACGACATCTAGACCCAGCATACGACGTGGTGAGAGGTGCTGAGCTTTGGATGCTCGTAATTTGAAAAAGGGTTCATGCAAAAATACTCGATACATGTACAGCAGAACGTCAGAATACCAGATTTACAATTTCATTTATCAATACGAACTTTCTTGTATTTGTGCATTTGTGTGTTTTGCTTAGACATCGCACAGGTAGTTTCATTAAGGTAAATTGCCAATTTAGTAGCCCTGCCAGTTTAGTAGCCTCTCTATTTTCAGCCAGTAACGACGATGTACCCATCATTTTACAGATTTGATTCGCCAAAAGTAAAACAGCTGCTTTTGGGCGAAAGCCTGCAGCAGTTAAGGGTTAAGGGTTACAAAGGGTTAAAGGGTTAACCCTTTAGCTACCACGTCGTTTATGGGTCCGTTGAGACCTCTAACAGCTCCCAGTTTAAGAAATCCGATTGGACAATAGTCCGTTATGGTTAAGCGTCAGGCCACCGTGCGTCGCCGTAGAGGTCTCTTGAGACCTCTACCACGAGTTAGACAGGACGCGCAGCTCAGCCACAACCCGCGATATAAGCGCCAAAGAGGTTTTCGCCGGGCAACGTGCACAGCAGAATGGTCGGTGAATGGGAAGCGCTCGAGCAGCACCAGCAGTACAACGTCGACAGCATCTCGCTTAACTCCCTTGTCGACGATGCGTGGGAAAGTCTCGTGCGTGTCGAGACGCAGCTCGATGCCGAGGATCTGCAGAGCTTCGATACCAGCGACGGGTTCGAACATGAAGCCGTCAACCAAAGCCTGTTGCCCTTCGCCTCCGACACCGCCCAGCAAGACAGACACGAAGGCGCCGTTGAGGCGGCCAGTCCACAAGGAGCAGCACGCACTACCAGCAACCTGGCTAGAGCTCCTCGGGGTAGCGACGCTGCTGGCCGAGCTTACATGGACTCGTTGACTGTACAGAGCGGCCCCCACATCATCACAAGTGCTCGCGTCACCAAGGCATTTCAGGACAACGCCGAGTTTGGAGTATTTGCGCTGTTCTTCACGGCTACATTTCGCAGCAGCTTGCAGACATGGACGTCAAACGTCCTACTATCTCGTGGCCAGCAGAAACTCACTGATAGCGAGTTCAACGCGTACTGTGGTCTAGAGATAGCTATGAGTATATGCCCCCTGACTGCAATCGCTGAGTATTAGTCGGACTCCCGTTTCCTCGGGCAAGATGCGTTCAAAGAGACGATGCCCAGGACAAGGTTCCAGAATATTAGAGCGGCACTACCATTTCACTCGCCGGAAGACCCAACCCATGACAAGTTGAGAGATCCTTTATGGCACAGCAGAACAATTCTCTCTCATTTTCAGAAACGGTTTGCTGAATTTGCAGTTCCAACAGGTGTAAGCAGCATCGATGAGATGACGGTGCCCACCAAAGCGCGATCCAAAGCTCGAACATACATGCCTTCCAAGCCCGACAAATATGGCATCCGCTTCTATGCTGTCGTTAGTTGGGATTCGCTGTACGTCCACACGCTATAGGACAACCCCTCAGGCAATAGTCAGACGTCGACACCAGCTCAACGATACACGCACCTGTTTCCTTCACTTCGAACAGCACTGTACAATACGTGCCGCCGCGAAGATATTGCCGTGTGCGAGAAGTCTACTACTGCATTGTATCTTGCCATGATAGGGGCATCAAGCAAAGATGCTACGTTCGCCGACTGGGTACCGACTCACTGTATCTGATAACTTTTACACCCGTCACACGTTTGCCAAGGCAATCCTCGCGTTCACTGACGGGGAAGTCCACACGACTGGAACAGTTCGGTTGAACTTGATCGACAAATGGAATAAACCTGCGGTTGAAGCTGCAATTCTCAGAGTGTCAAATGCAGAACGCGGCGAGTGGGAGCTCGTTGCCGCTGTAGATGCTGAGCCTGGCTGGAAGAAAAAGGAAGTCGCTCATGCGAAGGCGCAGAAGCAATTGCCAAAATCTAGGCAAACAGCATTTCAACTAGCCTTGTTTCTAGCGAACCGAGCAGGATATATTGCCTTCAAGGACCGGAAAGTGGTGGTCTTCTATAGCAATGACTTGCACGCAACGCCAACAACGCGAACGTTACCTGGTAACTCGGATGAGGCTGTGGCTGGATGTCACGGTCTTTATCCAGTGGAACGCTGGACGGATAATTGTGTACTGCATCGGAAAATATTCATGGCGCCCACTGTCATCGCCGTGTACAACCGCTTCATGAACGGGGTCGACCGAGTCGACCAGCTACGGTCAACCAATCCAAATAGACGCAGAGAAAAACGGCTTGATATGACGCTCTTCACATGGCTTCTCGATATAGCTGCGATCAACGCGTCTGCGCTGCTTAAAAAGACAACAGATTCAAATATCACGTTGCGTGAGTTCAAAAGACGAATTGCAGACAGCATGACGAGAAATCAAAAGGCTCTCCGACGCCAGCAATCACGCCGCGAGCAAAAGCGGCAGCGTGAAACCTTAGACGACTTCGTCGGTGCTGATACCTCCCTGCACATTATCACGCCCAATTCAACCGCGAACAGTAACGGCAAGCTCACGTGTTTTCTTTGTAGTCTCCGCGGCCTGTCAAATAAGTCAAGGTACGGCTGCACACGATGTGAACGAGGCTTTCACGTTGAATGCTTCAGTGCCTTCCATTACCAAGACGATTTTAGAGCGCGTTCTCCTGCACTTCGCGATGCGCTTGACGCCGTCTGACGAGCCTCGACCGACGACCCTGTAGCAAACACACGAAAACGAGTGAACAAGTCAATTACTAGTGTCGAGGAGCCCACACTACCAACACTCTAATACATACATTGTTGTCCGGCCAGAGCTTTTTGAGTCCGTTGTTGATGCACTGTGGAGCGTCTCCACTCATGTTTCCGTTTAGACTGTACAAATAAAGCCGACGCAGCGCTGCACGGATAGCACGGTTGCGGTGAGCTTTACGCGTCAGCTTTGCCGCTAGACACAGCCCTGTCTCCTTCAGTGTACTGCCGTAGCGCGCCCATTCACACTCCGGCGCTCCGCACCAAGCGCACATGAGCTCAACGTCTTCCATCCTGCCGCCGTCGCTGGGGAAATGGGTGAAACCGAGTTTGAGGGGAATATGTTTTAGAAGCGGGTCAGCCACAACCCCCTTCATATTGATTGGCTGAAATGCTCTACATCAACGAATATGATAGGCTTTGGAAGAGGTCCAAATGGACCCGTAAGAGGTGGCACGGTTGTTAAAGTGTTAATATCATGCGACAGTCCAGTTCCCGCCAATCCCAAGCCACCCGAGCACCCCGGACCAACAGCAATGGCGACGTCGCATGCACACTACACCAACACAGAACGGGATGCCGCCGTCCGGTCGGTGCTTGCCGGGGCTAGCATGAAGAGGACCAGCAAAGAGACCAAGATCCCGTACAGCACGCTCAAGAAATACGTGGCTGCTGCGCGCAAAGGCGCCCCCGACGAGCCAAAACGCCGTGGCCCACCGCCAATGCTGCCACGGGAGATAGAAGAAAGCATACGAAACTGGGTGCTTTTCAGATGCTGTCCCGACGCCTATAAAACGGCCGCTACTACTTGTCGTGGACGGATGTTCCTCGCACATTTCGATGCCAATTGTTGACATCGCGGATAGTCTCGGTATTATTCTCGTGTGTTTGCCGGCGAATGGAACCCACCTATTGCAGCCCCTGGATGTGGCAGTTTTCTCGCCTTTCAAGACAAGTCTGAAGAACCTAGTGGACCAGCTGCTGCCAAGTATTGGCGAGGGAACTGTTGACAAGCAAACGGTGTTGGGGGTTGCAGCGTTGGCGTGGAACAGTACCCGTATGGGCAGCAATATTGCTGCTGGATTCAGTAGCTGCGGCATCTTTCCGCTTTCGCGCGTGAATATGCGAAAAGCTAGCCAGCTTTGAGCGCAACGGATTGCCCTCATCACAACGCAAAACTGTTTGGGCTCATGTTTCGGATATCGTGCAGCGCGACATTCTTTTTGTGCCTGCTCCGACAACCAGGACACGCACGATTAACCGTAGGAAGACTGGCGAGAAAATTTAGACGCACGAGTACCTGGAAGAAGAGGAAAGCAAGCGGAAAAAAAGGAATCGAAGTCGGCCGGAAAGAAAACGTTGCAGGCTCCTGTCGCGATAAAGACTCAAGCACTGGACGAGCCAGTGGAAGCGTGGGTGTAGCCTGTTACAGGCTTCCTGCAGCAATCAATAAACTCTCTTGAATGCTTAGGTTCTACAACTGACAGGATTCTGTTTCCCTAACCGCGGGGCTTCGCTGCCGGATCGAACAAGCAGCTATGCATAGTGAAACTAAGTCAAAAAGGGCTACTAAACTGGCAAACACGTAAAACCGAGCGACCGCACTCTCAGCCCAGCAGACACAAGACAACTGCAGCGCTTAACGCGTAAAAAATCACAAAAATACGTCTGTGTCTCCTCTTTCCGATGGCGCAAGTAGCTCGTCAATCGGAGCGTTCGTTCTGGAAATATCGACAAAAATGTGCACAAGGGCTACTAAATTCGCAATTTACCTTATTCCAGTATTCAACCTACCACCGAACTTTGCTTTACGGACGAGTTCAACGCCACGACAACATGAAAGGCTGGACGTCATCTTTCGATGGGCTCACCCAGCTATTCGTGCTGTTGTATTGTCGTGACAGTTGGAAAGCTCTTTGTGGGATCCTACATATGCTCCACTTGCATACCCAACATGCTCTTATACTGCAATTAACCCACGTCGGACTGGGCCTCGCCATGTCTCACCGGTTTAAATGGACACCGGCTTCATTTTAGCCCAGCTGACACGCCAAAATGAGCTTCGTGCTGATGGAGGAAGAGTACTCGCAGGCCACGGTGCAGGAGGCGCTGGCCATGATCGATGCATGCGACGAAATCCCACTTTTGTCGGACATCCCCAGTGAAAAATGCATCGGACGCACGAAACGCACTCGACAGGAACAGAATCGCGAACGAGATTTCCGGAGACGTCAACGACTGAAGGAGGAGCGACTGCAATTGAAAATGCAAGCGCAGCGACTGGAAATGTATTTGTCCCAGCTGAGAGAAAGCGATGCGAGTGGTGCACGTGTCACTGCATTAATGGAAAAGAGGGAATCCTCTTGTGTCACGCTGGAAATGATGCAGGAACGACTGGAAGCGGAGATGCTCAACAAGTCGCTACGGAAGGCAGTGGAGGCCGAAAAGAAGTGGTCCAAGAGTCTCAAGTCGGTGCTGGATAAACGGCAGTCCATGGAGGTGCGAGGTGGATAAATGCAGATAGTTTCGTGCTATGTGCTAACCATTTTTTTGCATTTTTCAGACGGTGTCGTTGACAAGCTCAATGCTGGCCAGTTCAACGGTGCTGGGCTCGTCACAGAGTACAAAACTGAGTGTTGTGCATCGCAGTCCAGCCACGCTACGAAATGACCCTGCTGCAGTGAGGAAAGAAATAATGGCGACCTTGGATAAAATGTACTACGAAGCCAAAGCCACAGTGAACCCTCTGACTGGAGCGACGGCTGCGTTGCCATCACTGGCATGCCACTACAATGTTCGGTCGGATCCGAAAACTGGGCCCAATACGGAGTTAACGTCAGAGACGCCGCTCAATTGCAGTTTAGAGTCGGCTAGAGAGATGTTATCGTCGATTTTCTCCATGCCGGACGCTGCCCAAGCAAGTTTGAACGTGCGGAGGACGCGGGTACGAACGTTTTGCTTGCGTTTCGTGTCGTCGATGTTGTAACTGAGAGCATATGAATCGTTTGATATGCAGGCGAAGAGAACTCGTACGCTTGGAGAGATTGAAAAAGAATTTACGGTGGATCTCGGCGGATCGAGGATAAACGAGTGTTTGGACGGGGTCGGACTGCTGCGCAGACATAATGAGGATGATTGCGAGATCATCATTTGGGCCGCTATTTCGTTCCACCACAGCGGGAAAATATCCTTTCTAGAGTGCTCCTGGATGGCTGCTGCACGGTCCGCTCCTTCATCCACGGAAGAGGCTGTCATTCGCGTGAACTATCGTCTCAATGCTGAAAAGGCCCCAGGATGCAACTATATCGATGGAGAGCATATCGATCAAGTTCGCAACCACGCTCTTGGAGCGATCGGTGCCAAGATGAAGGCTAAAAACCACTTGCTCCAGAAGAAAATGCTGATTGAAACTGGCCGAGATGATTTGGCGAGCTTCCTGGCGTAGCTGGAAAATGAAATGGAGATTACTTATACGATGGAGTACTGTATAACTTGCAATCGCAGTTTACGGGCCATTTCTGCATCCACATGCATTCGGTAATACGTGATCTGAAAAATGGAGTGAGACACCGTAATCGCTGCTGTTGATGCTGAACGATGGCAGACACGTACAGGTATATACGTTTATCTCCACCATTCAATATCTCTGGTGCAACGTCAGCGTGCTATTTCTCGAATCGCTCTAGTTTGGCACGACATGAATTATCTGCTCGAAAGCAGCGATCTCTTTGCAGCTTTAACGGACGATGCCCTGGACATGATTCACGATGAGTGTTGGGAAGGTCAAGTGGGCAACATAAAGTTGGATGACACATTTTTTTGCTGTCAAGCATCGATCCACGAGTCTACCACTCAACAGCTGAAAAATGAACACAGCGTTCCTATAATGAAAGACGTGAGAATGATCGAGATGGAACTGCCACGAAAATTGAAACCAGAACAGAAGCCGACGCTGCCTCGAAAGCATAAGCGGGCCCGCGAAAAACAACAAATTGAGAAACTACGAGCGGAGATTACAGAATTGGAGTCGGAACTACAGCAACGGCAAACCATTTCTGGAATTGACTTACGCAACAGTCAAAAGATGTCGAAGGTCGGTGTTCAGGTTTGGCGAGACGCTGCAAATGTGCAGAGCAAAGCAAGAGAGCAAGCACTGGAAAGAAACGTGAAACTGAAAAGGATGGTAACAACCCAACTCGCGTTCATACGGTCGTTAGAGAGTGTGCTCTGTGAGTGGAGCTCTGAAGCCTTGGAGCTTTAACGGAACTGGATGTACAAATGGAGTTGTATTAGTAGGCGTTATACGCAAATTCATGAGCTGTTTTCGACTTCTGCACGGTTAATTATTCGCAGCTGGATGCGTTCCTGTCGTGATTTCCCAAGGAGTTGACTCTTCCTGGCAACTGCAAAGTCCACTTCAGCGCTGTCGCATGGTATCCCAAACTGCTTGCCTGAAATACGGCTACACACCTGAACAATACACTCGGAATTCGGATTGCTAGGCAACTTAGTGACCGAGATCCATCCCTGCGACCTGAAATTGGGCTTTCCGTCTGGTTCCACCATCAACGATGTCCACACAAACACAGTGCGGCTTTCTTCGTCTACTCTTTCGATCAGCGTGACGCCATCGAAATGTTGTTTCGCATTATCGGTGCCAATGTTGACCGAATACCCGAACTCTGCCGTGCTCTGCGTAAGGTCCTTAGCCTACATATTATCATGCGTAACGATAGGTATTCATTCACACAGCCCAAAAAGACAAAGAAAATAGTGTACCTTGATCGCGTAGCGTCCAGGGCTCGGTCCAAAAACTTCCTTGTTGATCAGCATTTTCCACAGCATCGACGCAGCAGTTTGCGAGTTGCATGGCAAAGGCGTCATACTGAGCGTCTCAATGCACGTTTTCGAAAGAGGGTCGTGGCACTTGATGTTAGCTCCGCACATGACACTTCCCATAGAATTTTCGTCTCCTAACGAGAACGAGGGCGACGAAAACACAGAACCCGCTGCATCACGAAGCCGACCAAACATCCCCTTGAGATGCACCGCAATTGCACGTATCGTAGGGAACGTATCCGGTGATTTCAGCAATGCTTGAGGAGAAGAAGGAGCCATCACAGACTGAACTCGTTGTAAATTCCAACAAAAAACACAACAACAGAATGAGGCCACATGAAAGTTTCCAATACCTAAGGCATTTACAAAAACTCACCTGAACAAGACCTTCTTCCTGTGCCAGTAAATGTCGAATCGTCTCGGCTGTATGAAGTTGCTGAGCCAACATTCCTCGTAGTTTTGTGTTGAGTTGTTCTGCTCTGCGTCTTTTGTCTTCTTCTTGGGTAGCAAGAG
This sequence comes from Phytophthora sansomeana, assembly GCA_032158285.1. NCBI lineage: Eukaryota > Oomycota > Peronosporomycetes > Peronosporales > Peronosporaceae > Phytophthora > Phytophthora sansomeana. Next base: position 133,240 of record JAPDHH010000237.1, read on the forward strand.
CGACCCACCCCCACTTTTCACCACCAATTGCTGATTTTTGAAGCTTTAAAAGCTCCAATTGCGTCTCGTACTGCGTCACTTGCATCCGAAGCGCCTCCCGTTCATTCTTTTTGCGTTCTCGACGTCGTCGCTCATAGTCTGGAGAATAGTTTTTAGTCTTTTGCGTTTTGCCACTTTGAGGAGAAACAATTTGAGTTTTCTCCTCTTGGCAATTGTCAATAAAAGCCAAAACGTCTTGTAGCACAGCTTGGGCCTCGTCCGGGTCTGGGAGCTGTAGCATTAAGCTCATGGTGGGAAAAAGGCAACTACTGTAACTACTGGAGTAACATAGGGAGAGGAGACTGCAATCATTCCTTACGTACGAACAACACTTTGGCTGGTACTGGGTACCAGTGGTACGTGTAACTTTGTACCAAAAGGCGGAGTTATTGAAGGAATCGAACTGTAAAACGCGGTGTACAGACTTGTTGTGCATACAAAACTATATTCTACTCGGAATCCTCAGCAAGAAGCAGAATCAGATCACCAAACCATCAAGAGTAAGTCGAAAATTGTCAAATACTCTCGCGACGTCTTCCAAACTGCCCAAAACTCGAAGCATGGGCGTCAGAAGGTCTGCTTTCCACTGGAGCCTTGCCACTCGACAATTTGCACTGTTCAACTCGAAAAGTACCGACCCTTTCATGACGATTTTCTCGCCTAGCAACTTGCCAACCAAAACCGCGAGATCTCTGTCCTTTGGATCGGCCAACAAGTGTGGGAATCCGTAGCGTAGCGTGCTCTCCGTGATGGTGAAGGAGCATCGAGTGGTTGCGACTACGGAATTTCCAGCACGGCTGTCCATGATCAGAGGTTGCATCTCGAGGTTCCCATAGCACAGCGACTGAAGGGTGAACGTCTCCATTAATGCCGCAGCACCAAAGACCAGTCCGTTCGTCACGTCCTCCGTCGTGGATGTTTGCAAGAAATCCCATTGAGCTTGGTATCGAGTGTTGGTCTTTTCAAGAGATACCGGAGCTTTGACACCGCGACCAAAGAGACGGAAGTACTCGGCAGCTACACCCCACACTGTTGTGTTTGTGGGGTTACGGAAGCAAGCCAGGCGCTGCTGCAGTTCCAGCTCCAGAATCTCTCCCTTGAGCTCTTTGACGGACGTTTCGAGGCCGGCCACGAGTTTGCGCTGCTTCATCTTGTAGCGAGCCTGGTGCATCCGATTGCGTTGGCGTCGCAGATCAATCTCCGCGGCGTATTTCATGTCGAGCTCTTGGGTGGTCATGGTCGATTTCAGTTTCCGAAACTTCGTGTGCATCTCGCTCTTGACTGTGTCTTGGAATCGTCGTTTCTTCAGCGTCGTCGTGGTGCTGTGGAAGTGGCTGCCCCGTTGAATTACGTCAGCAATGACGGCATCACTGAAACTCTGGAGGTTCGGAGGGAAAAGGGCGCTGCTGCTCATGGTTTCATTGATACGTGTCTGTAGTTGCTCGAGGTCTTCGTTGCAGATTTGGAAATGATGTGAGGTGAGTGCAGAAGCTGGTGTGTGGGCTGATTAGTCGGACGTTTTCATACTATCGCGTGGCAGTGATTAGTACTTGTTGTTTTCGACTATACTGTCACCATCGTGAGAATGAGCTCACACTGAATGAATCACAACCTGTTGTTGGCACAATGAATGGTGCCGGACTGCTACCTCTGTATTCTAGTGTCGTTGTTGCTGTTCTCGTGGTGGCTCAGGTCTGTATAGTGTTCGCTGTTGGCATCACTACTCCAGTAGCGGAACCGTAGACACTTCTCGCCTACAAGTGACAAATGTCAAGTGCAGCACTGATGTGATCCTAATCTCTTGTGGCCTGCCATCTGCAACTGCTTTAGGACAGCACATCAAAATCACACATCACGCGTGAATCACACAAAGAAAAGTGAATGGCACAAAAGATCAAAAAATTATACACAAAAGCTGTTGTACACACACGAATACACCAGACAGAACACAAAAAATACAACAGAACACAACCAGATATGGGAACTGCACAACCACCAATCACTGTATTGAAGGTGTCAGTTTTGTCGAATCAAATTGAAAGTTACGAGTCATTATAGCCAATAATAGTTCGGTTAGAAGGTACACCAGACGCAGACAGCCAAAGCTGATCCCACCACCCTCAAGACGCCTCCACCTTCCTTCCCCTCCTTTCCTCGCCCATCAAGATGCCGGAAGCCGTTATTTGGCGGCCCATGTGCTCAGAGCTTAAAGAAAGCGACGCGCTCATCCTCATGGAGTGCATGAAGGCGTTCAAGGCATCGAAAAGCCAAGCAATTTTCTGCACGTTGTGCGCGCTTCCTACTCCTCATCTAATGCGCTACAACATCCTGAGCTGTCGGTGCACGCAGTGCAAGCAAGCTGCTACCTACGCGACCTGCCCATGGAAGGGCAAGATGCTCGTCTGCCTAGAGCGCAACGTTGTGTCACTGTTTGAGCGTGGAGAGCACGTTACCAGTGCGCGGCCTCCGCATCATCGCAACCTCATGGCCGCTCAAAAAACCTTCTCGAAACAAATGGCTCGCGCCGGTATGAAGCCGGCGCGTATTCGCACGGCGATGCTGTTGCATTTTGGGCTGCAGCCAAGCGAGCTTCCGGCTCTCCAGCAGGTGCAAAACGTCGTATGCTACCACCGCCGCACTCAATTAGGCGGTAGTGATACGACAGCTACTATCGTGGCAGCTGTGCGCGCTGCAGCGTTTACGGGAGGCGATGAAGACCATCAGCCTTTCAGCTTCGCCTGGGATTTAGATGCGCAAGGCAATATTGATGTCGGAAACGGTTCGGACGAGAAACCGTTCCTTGTTGGCTACGCTACTAAGGCCTTGCTGCGTCAAGCTGCTCGAGATTCGGAGACGTTTATCTTTCACGTGGACATGACGTACAAGACCAACCAGGTTCAATGAGGACTGTAACTACAAGCACCTGATGTGCTATTACCACCTGATAGCCAAGGTGGTCGACCGAACCAGAAGTATGTCCAAGGAGCTGGGGGACGCTGTCCTGCGTGACATCTACGATATGTACTACAGCAGGAGCCGGGAGGAATTTGACAGCCTTAGTTCCGCTGTCGAGTCGCGTTGGCAGGAAAACGCATTACTGTCCTCCTTTCATGCGTACTTCAAACGTGTGTGGCTAAACGACCGCTTCTGTAGGTGGCAGTGCTACCTAACGCCTGCTGGATTCGCAACAACAAATAACCCGGTTGAACAGTTCAACCGGGCGTTCAAGCGTGACTACACCGCACATCGTTTACTGAAGATGGGTGAGCTGCTCCAGCAGTTCTCAGCTTGCTGCCGGCAGCGGTCGATAGATGTACGCCCGTTCTTGAACTCACCGCAAGCGTCGAAGGAGTTGCTGGCTCGCGTGAAAGCACTCCGCAGCAAGCAACTTCTTTTAGAATACGTCGTCCCGAGGATGAGTGTGGAGTTTCTACTGTTGGACAGTAGCTCCGATGTGCTTCATGTCTTGTACAAGCCGCCGCCAAGAGCGTACAACTCCGCCACGAACACATTTCAGGAAGCTGTACAGGTCTCGGCCCAGGTAGGAGTGAACACCGCGAGGATGGAGTTCCAGAATCAGCCCTCAACTGGATGGCCAGTTGACATGGTAGCGCAAGTGTGTCCGTGCGCTTCACACTTCAAAGACGGTAACTGCGTGCATCGTCTTTTCGCCATGCAGCAGCGCGCTCGCATCAACGACAACGGCGACGAGGTGCTGGTGAACCGTCGAGCCCCCAAACGAAAGCGTGCTGTCATTGGCCCTGCTCCAACTGCTGCCGGTCGACCGCCCTTGGCTGGACCAGCGCTTCAGCGTGAGTGACTTTAAAGCGCACCCCACGCTTATCAGCACGAGCGGTAGATCAATCGGGCCACTAGGTAGCTCTACAGCCAATAGCATACATCAAGAAGTTGTCAGCATTACTAGTATTAATGAGCACTCAACACGTTCACGCGTTGGCAACGTACATAACTAGTGAGGAGGCGCCTACCTGTTACACTGCCCAGCAACTGGCGCCTCCTCTCGGCAGCGCTGGTATCCATTCTTGCAGGGACGCACTCACGCCTCGCGCTGTGCTGCCGTGCAGCTACAACACCGATCCATGAGCCACTCTACTCACGCGCAGGACGCCGTTTTGTGACGATATATAAACCAGCAGCCTGGAGGCCGCCCTTTCGGGTAAATTCTCATCAACAAGGCGCCCTTGGGCCACCCTCGGTGCTGGGGCGCCGAGGGGTGATGTTCTCTCGCGTTGGGGGGCGTCCGGTGTCCTGAATCCTCCCGTGGCCCTCGCAATCACCGCGAGAAGCATCCGCCGCCCTTCGCCGCGTGCCGTCCCTGGTGGCGTCTGACTTTTGTCCACGAGCACATGTGGACCGCATAAGATTGGACCACATTTGCTTGTCTCACGGTTGGCGTCGCGTCGCCTGATTGTCCGTCTCTATGCGTGTGCTATTTACAGGTTCGTGATGATATTCACGGATGCCTTGGTGCTTTTCATATTTTCTCCTGCTTTAGTGCTTCGTGTTGTGTCATAAGACTAATCCACATGTACAGTTTATCAGCGTCGGTGAAGACACAACACAATTGTACTTGACCGCCATCTGCTACATGTATAGCTGCACATGACGGACCCAACCTCTTTCAGGAAAAGTTATTAATAATGAAAACATTTTTTCACAGGTCGCATATGAATCGTGCAGTGTTGGGAACCAAGTGTGGAGACGAAAGGCGCAGTACGTGTGTGTTTTCTGTGATTGTTAGATCACATACAGGCCCATTTCTATTATAGGTACACTAGCTCTTGTATTGTATGGCTGTGATTGTTAGATCACATACAGGCCCATTTCTATTATAGGTACACTAGCTCTTGTACGGGTATAGGACAGCTGTCGCTCATTGCTGTGAGACGAGTGGAAGCAGGTGGCAAAACTCAAACCGCGGATTAGTACAGTCTTCTGCTTCAATAAAGAACGCCTGATATGTACACAATTTCCAAGGTAAATAGGAGGTTGGCGACTTCGTGAATCTCGGTACCACAGTCAAACTACTGTATTTAGTTAATCAATGGTAAAGCTAAGATCTAAGCAGAAGCCAGCAGTGCTCTATTGCTTCAAGCAGTCCGGCGTGAGCTTGTGGAGACTGCTATTACCCTTGATAACGCCCAGACGACTTGCTTGGAGAGGGTATCTTAAACAGATTGAACTGTGTGCGCGCCAACGTGGCCAGCTCCGAATATGATGCAGCAGGGAACTCTCGGTGGCGGCGATAGATGTGCTCTTGCGCCTTTTGTGAGGCGCACACGCTTCTGAAACTCTCGCTTATGCGGTGAAGTAGGTAGAGGGACGCAAATTGCGAAGTGAGCTCTGATGATGTCGTGGTATCGATACCTTAGCTTGGGTACTGACTGAACCTCGCTTTTCCCAATCTCCTCAACTATGATTGGCGGAATCTTAGCTAGTCCATTTTTTATATCTACAAAATCAATTCATTTGCGCACGCTAGGTACGCTGACGGCGCCATACAATTCAACAGGTTATTTGTTGTGACCCGTTCTTTATTGAAGCAGAAGACTGTAGTTGCAATTTGAGACTATACACACTCCACGCGAGATCCACTCACGAATGATAAAAGAGAAGCTGGAACGGCAAATTCGACACCCATCTTGAATAATTGCCACATGTGTTGTCCAGTTGAGCTGACGATCCATTCAAATACCGACATCTGGACGCCCCACAGTGCCGCACTGGTACAGTAATACATGTATTATACGTGTAGTCCCGCTATCCTTCTCTGACAGCTGGTGAGTGATCAGCGAGCACGTAACTCAGAATCTCTCACAGGTACAGTGGATAGATCATCGTTGGATTGCGGCTCGAACGTTTTGACCGCGAGAAAATACCTACAGAACAACAATTCGAGCATAACGATGTAGTTTTCGTGAATTCACTTCGTCGGTTTTTCCGGACGAAGTGAAAGCAGGCCGCAAGCTGAAAAAAATGTTTTTACGAGAATATCGGGAGCAAAACGACAAAACGCCGTTCATGTTTTTAGTTTCGTCCTGGAAATGGTTCCAGCTTCGTTGACGATGGCTGCGTTGCGCGTCGCGTTATCTTTTGACTATTTTCAAGCATCTCCCATGGTAGTTTCAAAACCTCCTTCGTATATCTGTTCTGCAGTCTCAGCAGTTGCATAGCAGCAAATGTAGCATGAGAATCGATCACTCAAAAACGTTTATAGACCAGCTTCGTCAGTGCAAACTCGACTAAATCGGAGCAAGATGCTCGAGCTTCAAGGCGAGGGAGCTTCCCAGCTAGGGCGCCATCTCGATCACCAGACAAGTTGTCCACGATAATTTACGAAGACATGGAAAACGGAGGTGAGTTTGATGGTTCAAGTGCATTCAAAAGCCGGCAGTGGGAACGCAAACTAAACGAGTTTGTGATTGCAGACTACGGCACTTTTCTAGGACAGAAAGACCGACCAACTACAACCAGTTCACCCCAAAACAAGTTTCAAAAGTGGTTTATGCTCGCACTCCTTTCAGTGCTGACAGCTATGAACCAAGGAATTTGCTACTCGTACGCACCGATCGCCAGCATCGTGGAAAAGCGGTGGGAAGAGCGTGTAAGTAGTTGTCTTGTAAAGCGACAAGCTGTAGAATTGGCTGACCAATATTCGATGTGCAGGTCCACTCAACGGAACTGATCACAGTATACTTCATCTCGTACATTCCGTGCTCGTTTATCGGCTCGTGGATCATGGACAAGAAAGGTTTACGTTACGGCGTTTTACTCGGAGGGTTCTTACAAGCTTTCGGTGCTAGTCTCCGATATTTTGCGTGTGCCTTGAGCCCCGCTGGAGAGGCCTACGTGACGTTGCTAGGCCAAATTCTAGCGTCCTTCGCAATGCCGTTCATGGTGAACTCGCCGGCCGTTCTTTCAGCGAACTGGTTCCCGCCTTTCTATGCGTGCAACATCCACGAGTGTTGCGGTGAATGCCAATGCAATGGGGACTGCGTTTGTGTATCTCACAGCTCCGTTTATCGTGCTGTCAAGCGATCAAGTTCCGTACTGGAACTTGTACGTTGCGCTTTTTGCTGTTGGCTCGTGGATCATCGCGTGCTTTTTCTTTCGATCATTCCCAAGAACTGGAAGGGCTCAGTCAATTGTTTCCGACCTACAGCTCCGTGATGAATACGACTGGGCTCAGTGGGCTACTGCATTCACACACAATGGGTTTTGGCACTCGGTTGCGGCCTTTTCCGTTGCCGAGTGCATATTGAACGCCATGTGTGCACTTCTGGGCAAATTTCTGAGCGTCGCGCACTTTTCAAAAGCGCAAATTGGTCTCGTTGGAGCTGGTTTCATCGTGAGTTCTCTTGTCGGTGGACAGGTTATCAGTCAATATGTGGACAAGAAGAGAAATCACAAGACAGCACTCCAATTGTGTCTCCTTTTGACAGCAGTTGCGATCACGTCGTTCCGACTGGTTCCCAAGGTCAATGCCCACGCGACGTTGGTTAGTTTGTTGTTTCTTGGCGCTGTGCTTGGACCTCTTCAGCCAATTGTGCTAGAACTGGGAGTCGAATGTGCCTATCCGACAAGCGAAGCCACCGTCGCAGCACTTCAACAGCTTTGTGGGAACTTCTTGTCTGCTATCATTGTTCCTGGACTGAGTGCTCTCAGAAGAACACACGTGGATTCAACCGGACACGTGCCACCCAAATACTTTTACGCCAGTCCAGAGTGGGTCATGGTCTTCATGACAGCGACGACGTTCATCATTTTCTGCTTCTTGTACGTTTATCACTTGCCCACCAAGTCTGGTGATACCCTCACTAACTTTTTATTGTTTTTCTACTCGTTGTTATCTCAGCAACGGAACTTACAAACGTTTTGCCCACGAATCATCCAAGAAAACTCGATCGGAGAGCACGAAAGAGCACGTGGTCATTGGCAGAGCTTCGAGAAACACTGGCAGCTTCTTCTGAAGTTTTACTTTACAACCAAAACCGAATTTCTACGCAATTGCATGGGACAAGAACTACGTAAAACTTAAAAACTATTATCCATTGCTTCTCTCCATAGTAGTTAGATGTACACCCTTGGGATCATATCCCAAACGTGTGGTCATGAGAGGATCTGAATAGTCGCGGTCTCACTTAGATCCACTTTCACGAGTCCAAGTGCTAGGGTGATGAAGAAGATGACAGCGTTGGTGTACGAAGCAATTGAAGCAAAAGGTAGAAGTGAGTGCAAGTTAAACTGTCATGTGGTGCTCTAAGTCTTTGTATTATTTCTTTCAGACGGATATGGAACTTTACTTGGGAAAAATGGTCACCAGAAGGAGACACTTTCCAGCCAACCTCACCAGAAATGGTTCATGTTGACCATTTTATCGACGCTGAGTGCTGTGAATCAGGCAATTTGCTACTCTTACGCTCCGATCGACAGTATCGTCGAAGCCCGTTGGAATCAGCATGTATTATACGTGTTTAAGTGGTAAAAAGTCTCCAAACATCACTACTAACATTGTTTTGTTGTCTTTAGATGCACTCGGAGCACCTGATCACTGTGTTCTTCGTGTCCTACATCCCGTGCTCTTTCATCGGGTCGTGGGTTATGGATGTGGAAGGGCTTCGCTTTGGAATTGTTCTTGGTGGCATTTTGCAAGCTCTTGGTGCTAGTTTACGGTACTACGCCTGCTCACTCAAAGCTGCTGAGGAGGCCTCGATGACGTTGATAGGACAAATCCTCGCGTCGTTGGCAATGCCCTTCATGGTGAATTCTCCGCCTGTGCTGTCTGCCAATTGGTTTCCGCCGTCGATGCGAGCAACGTCCACTAGCGTCGGACTCAATGCGAATAATGTCGGTACTGCTCTCGTGTACCTCACGGCTCCTTTCATTGTACGATCAAGCGACCAAGTCCCGGACTGGAATTTGTACGTCGCGATAGCTGCGATCGGTTCTTGTGTGATTGCTCTACTATGTTTCCAATCTTTTCCACGCTCAACGAATGATCCATCGATCAAACCTTGTTCACATCTACGAGACGACTACGACTGGGGACAATGGGCGAACGCTTTCAGTCACAGCGGATTCTGGCACACTGTAGTAGCATTTACAGTGGCCGAATGCATTTTCAACTCGGTCAGCGCGTTGTTGGGCAAGTTCCTGAGCGCAACCGATTTTTCCCAAGAGCAGGTTGGAGTTGTTGGCGCGGCATTCATCATCACGTCCCTTATCGGAGGTCAGTTCGTGAGTTTGTACGTGGATAAAAGACGGAGCCACAAGACGGCGATGCAAGTTTGTTTACTTCTCACTGCGGTCGCCATCGCCGCGTTTCGACTCGTCCCCAAGGTGGATGTGACTGCCACGTTGATCAGTTTACTGTCCCTTGGAGCATTTCTCGGGCCGCTGCAACCCATCGGTTTGGAACTCGGAGTCGAGTGTGCTCACCCCACGAGTGAAGCGACCGTCGCAGCTCTCCAACAATTGAGTGGCAACGTTCTATCGGCCATTGCGGTGCCTGGACTCAGCGCTCTGCAGCGAACGCGACTAGGAGCTTCGAACTCCACGTCTCCCACGTACTTCTTCACTAGTCCGGAGTGGATCCTCGTGCTCCTGACGACCGCCACGTTCATCGTCTTCTGCTTCTTGTACGTTTGTCCCAACACACTCGAGATTGCAATCACTTCGTCTAAACTTGTGCTCTTTCATCCGCAGCAATGGGAAACACAAGCGCTTCGCCCACGAGAGCAAGATCATCCTGCCACACACGAATCAGGACCCAACTCCTGTTGCAACCGAGTCCGCAGCCTAGTGAATTAACCTACAAAAAGGATCAAAGTGATGTCTCCAACTGCTCTTCACCCACCCAGCAAGGCACGTGAGACGAGGTTGCCATGTCACCACCAATTGAAGGTGTATATACGACTAGACGAACAGTCCATCCCCCCATGTATCACGCCTTTTGACAACCAACGGTCCATCTCGCCGTCCAGGTGGTCACTTGAGAATTTGCAGCCACTGGAACACGTCAATTGCATTGAAAATGACGGCGTTGGAGCACCGCGAGATGGAATTCAAAGGTTTGGCGCGACATTTACCTAGGAAGTTGACAGTGCAATTGCTAACGTTCGAGTGACGTTGCGACTCAGCTGTCTATGGCTCTGTACCAGAGCCCAAAGACCACCAGAACGCACTGCTACGTCGAGACTCGCAGCAGAAATGGTTCATGTTGGCCATTCTGTCGACGCTCACCGCCATGAACCAGGCCATTTGCTACTCGTACGCGCCCATTGCCAGCATCGTGGAAGACCGATGGGATCAACATGTACGTGGTTCACTTTGTGGACTTACGACAAGCGTTTATTTGACAGTGTCTTGCTTGTTGACAGCTCCACTCGGAAGAACTCATCACCGTCTACTTCATCTCGTACATCCCGTGCTCCTTCATCGGCTCGTGGATCATGGACCAGAGAGGACTGCGCTATGGGGTTCTCCTCGGTGGCTTCTTCCATGCTCTGGGCGCAACGTTGCGCTTCGTCGCTTGCTACTTCGGACCGACGGGTGAGGTCTACGTGACGCTGCTGGGGCAGATCTTAGCGTCCTTGGCAATGCCGTTTATGGTCAACTCGCCGCCGCTGCTCTCTGCGAATTGGTTCCCGACGTCCCAACGGACAACGTCGACCAGTGTAGCGGTCAATGCTAATGCCATGGGGACAGCGTTCATGTACCTGATCGCTCCGTTTGTTGTGCTTTCAGTGGATGAAGTTCCTACGTGGAACTTGTACGTGGCTCTGGTTGCAGTTGGCGCTTGGGTCGTCGCCTACTTTTTCTTTCGGTCGTTCCCAAGATGTGGCGGCGTTCAATCCATTGTCTCCGATGTGCAGCTTCGAGACGAGTACGATTGGAGTCAATGGACCAGTGCGTTCACACACAACGGATTCTGGCACACGGTTGTAGTCTTTTCACTGGCCGAATGCGTTCTCAATGCGATGAGTGCATTGTTAGGCAAGTTTCTCAGTGTGGCGAAGTTTTCAAAGGCCGAGATCGGCGTCATCGGAGCGACGCTCATCGTGAGCTCGCTCGTTGGCGGTCAAGTGATCAGTCAGTACGTCGACAGGAAGCAGAACCACAAGAAGGCGCTGCAGGTTTGTCTACTGCTTACAGCTATCGGACTTGCCGCTTTCCGTCTAGCCCCGAAGCAAGAAGCAGACGCTACTTTGATCTGCCTACTATTTCTCGTTGCTGTGCTTGGACCTCTTCAGCCGATTGTCTTGGAACTTGGCGTTGAATGCGCCTATCCTACCAGTGAAGCAACCGTCACAGCTCTTCAACAGCTTTGTGGCAACTTCTTATCAGCAGTCATGGTGCCTGGTCTGAGCATGCTTCGAAGAACACACGTGGGCTCAACTGGACACGTGCCACCCAAGTATTTCTACGCAAGTCCCGAGTGGATCATGGTTTTCATGACGACAATATCGCTGGTCGTCTTCTGCTTCTAGTAAGTTTGAAACTGCAGTATCAATGCCCATTGTCGTTGACCATAAGTACTGACGCTTACAACATTTTATCCTTGTAGCAACGGCGCGTTAAAGCGATTCGACCACGAATCCAAGACGATTTTACCCTGCGAGATCGAGGATCCAGTTTGTATCTCCAAGACGCCACGAGAATTGGACAATCTGGTTCTCATTTTGTCTTGATAGGGGCTAAGCCTGCACTTTGGATCTTGATAAGGTTGGCATCAAAAAGTTCCTGTTTGTAGAACTTGCGATGCCCTCAACAAACACGAAAACATTCGTTCAAACCCGAACACGAGCGTCTTAACTATTGCTGGAGGGTCCCGGCTCAGATATCTAAAAGATCGTCAACGTGCGGCTGTCAGTGCGTCGGCTAGCAGATCCCTTGGTACTACCAAATTGGTAGGGTTTCCTTCCAATTAATTTCCATTCTAGAACTCAAATGAGCACAACACTAAACAAAGACAACCAAGGTACGAGTTTGTGTGAATTTCATTTACACTTCCCAGTTCTAATGGCAAAACTGTTTATTGACCAGCTTCCAGCACGCTGTTACCAAAGAATCCGAGAAATTTGGGATCTCCTAGATCCAATAACTCTACGAAATGGTTCATGCTCGCGATTTTATCGTTGCTCAGTGCCACAAACCAAGCAATTTGCTGTTCGTACACTCCAATCGACAGTATCGTCGAGCAGCGATGGAAGCATCGGGTGCGTAAATTCACTTGATACCTTCATAATCTTCAGATGACTTCATAGTTTTCCTGTACAGATTCGTTCGGAGCACCTCATCACGATTTACTTTGTATCGTACATCCCGTGCTCCTTTCTCGGCTCTTGGATCCTAGACAAGCAAGGACTGAGATTTGGTGTTCTTCTAGGAGGATTTCTACAATCTGTCGGTGCAACGTTACGCTACTTTGCCTGTGTTTTCGACCCAGTTGATGAAGTGTACATGACGGTTCTGGGTCAAATCCTGGCATCCTTCGCCATGCCTTTCATGGTGAACTCCATTGCGGTGCTATCTGCCAATTGGTTTCCACCTTCTTCAAGAGCTACGTCCACCAGTATCGCAGTGAACGCCAATGCTCTGGGAACTGCGATCGTTTATCTTACAGCCCCATTTCTTGTATTTTCAAGCGACGAAGTACCAATCTACAACTTGTACTTGGCACTTGAAGCGGGTATTATTTGGGTTCTCGCGTTGGCTTTCTTCCGGTCGTTCCCAAAGAAATCGAGCGCCGATCGATCTGTAGTAGTAAAGCCGCATTTGAGAGACGATTACGACTGGAGTCAATGGATCAGTGCCTTCTCGCATTCCGGATTCTGGCACACGGTCGTGGCTTTTTCCTTGGCGGAATGTGTGTTGAACACGATGTGTGCGCTGCTGACCAAGTTTCTGTGCGTCACGAACTTTTCCACCGCTCAGACTGGCGTCTTTGGAGCTGTGTTCATCATCAGTTCTCTCGTAGGCAGCCAAGTGATCAGTCACTACGTTGATGAAAAGCGAAATCACAAGATGGCGTTGCTCGTTTGTTTGCTGCTGATGGCCGTGGGAATTGCCATGTTTCGATACGTCCCCAAGGTGGAAATTCACGCCACGCTACTGAGTTTGCTGTTTCTCGGGTTTGTCCTCGGTCCAGTTCAGCCAATTTCGCTCGAACTCGGTGTCGAGTGCGCTTTTCCCACAAGTGCTGCCACTGTAGCAGCTCTCCAGCAACTTTGTGGGAACTTTTTGTCTGCAATTGTAGTACCATCTCTCAGTGAGCTTTTGCAGACCCATTTGAGCGCAACCGGCAGTGAGACCTCGACGTATATCTACTCGAGTCCTGAGTGTATCCTCGTGCTCATGACGGTCACTACGTTCGTCATTTTCTGCTTCTTGTACGGTTTGTTTTTTAGGATTTACTCTTCTTGCCTACATTGTACTAAGTGTTTTGTTGACTGGATGTTGCAGTGACGGTGAACACAAACGATATGCCCATGAATCGAAGATCATTCCACCAAGCAACGAAGAAGAACGAGGATTTTTCCCAAGTTTACCTCAAGACTCGTAGTTGAAGACTCTAGGATTAAATTGTGTTGGAAGAGTGGAGTTCGTACAACCGCTGGAGAAACAATGCGTAGTCCAGAGCTTCGAGATCGTCTTCCATGCCAAAGTGTCGAAGTAGTGCCAACAATTCCTGTTTGTGGAGTGGAATATTAAGTTGGTGCAGTTTCGACAGCAGCAATGGCATCGGAACAAACTGCAATGGCGGATTGTCGGATCCTCCCGTGCTTGTCATGTAGTGTGGCGAGTCTTGCAGTTTTCGCTGTAACTGGGCGAGAAATCTGTCGAGATCCACTTTTCCGCCGCCACCTTTGCCTTTCACAATCATCTTTCGAACTACATCTCGAACTTTGACTTGCAACTCGATGGATAACGGAGCTGCCCATTGAGAAAAGTGCATCAAGTCGAGAAAGTATTTGGAAGACGAACCGATATTCAGGAAGAACTGGCTGATGAGGTGAGTGGAGACGTCGACATTGTGATACACCTGAAGCAGTTGCTTGAGTTTGGTTGGTGTCAATGGATCAAGTGTCGAGGCTTGCAAAACTCGTTGTTGGCTTCGGTTCATCATCGATAGGCCAAGACCACGATTTCTGGGGCTGTTTGAATTCGAGCGTCGAAGTGTAGAACTCGAAGAAACCCGTGTGGTATCTGAAGCGGATGGTGTGGGGCCATAGAATAGATATCGAAAGGCTCGGGTTGGCAAAATGTTCCCCTTCAGATCCGTAAACTCACTTGCTATCTCCAAAATCGTGATCTCGAGCACTCGAAGACTTGAAATTGTGCTGAACTCTTCTGCTCTTGACGATGTGTCTTGCAATTGTTTGCCTTCAATAACAATTCGCGTAGTACTTCGGGTCGACGCGCTTTTAAACTTCGAGAGAGATGAAGTTGTAGGTTTAGTAGCAGCGCTGAAAGAGTCGGTGAGTTCGAGAAAACGATTCAGCGTGACCACAGTTGGAGCTCCAGAGCTACTGCTAGGTGTATGGTGTGAATTGTCACCAGCCAGATGATGCATGACGAATGCTAAGGCATCTGGGCTATTTAGCAATTCAGAACCATTGCTCCATTCCTTGATAAGGTAAGTTTTCAGGTCTGACACATTGAAGTACCCTTTGTTATCCTTGTCCACGGCTCGAAACAGTCTCTCGATCTCGGCCGTTGACATTCGACTATGTTTTGTAGCGAGCTTTTGCTGAAAGTGCTGCATGACTCGTCCTTCAAGACACTCTCGCTCCTGTCGTTGCTGATGCGCTAACAAGAACACGAGCAAGCGAGCATAATCAATCGAGAGATCTCGTTCTCGCTCCTTGGAGTTATCTGGAAATCGTCGGTGTAGAACCCGAATCTGCCATGCAGTTAGGCCTTGTTCGTTGTTGCTGATAACGCGATACGCTTTGTTCCAGTCTTCACACCGAATCGAACCCACGCGATCCCAATCAAATCTCTCGAAAACCTTTTTGATTTCCACTAAAGAGTGAGGAAGTCTCAGAGATTGAATTAAGGCGTCCCAGCCAATCAGGTTGTTAAAGAATTCGTCACAATGGACGGCATCTCTCGTTGATGACTTCATCGCGTGTTTTGTGGCAAGTTTGTTGTTTCCTACCATACTCTGAATAAATTGTACCAGGTCCTCTTGTTGTACGCCAGCAACGCCCAGTTCACGCAACATTTTGGTCAGTTCCTTCACCAAATCAATAGCAGAAATCCATCCATTCGTATCGCTTGAAAGTTCATCAACCGCACTCTGTAGATCATACGCATTGCAGCATTCAGCCAGAAGTTTCTTTGTCAATGTGAAATCACTCGGTAAGGAATTTTGTTTTGCTTTCCCAGTCCCATTCGCTATGGATTTGCTACAATCCTCCGGTGTTTGCTTTCTCCAGCAGCGCCTCGATAATAAATTCTTGAGCGTTTTCACGTCAGTCGTTCCGTCTCTAGAGGGATCGACACTTGCGAAAAGAAAAAGTAGAGCACTCAACGTCAGCGGATACGCCTCCGCCTGAACAACAAAAGCATCGAAAAAATCTTGAATCGTAAGTTGATACGAAGCTCCATGCGCTGCCATCAGCTCCGACGTAAATGATTGAAGTCGTTCTTGTTCTCGCACAAGCTTTCGTCGAATGTGAAGATCGAAAAAATGTTCATCATTCACCTCAGGAGATCCCAAAACCAACTTCAGTAACACGTCATACCTTAACATTTGAGTCGCTGAAATGCCAATCGATTCTTCTTCTGGTACAGCTAGAACTGTCATGACAACACCCATGTCTTCGGAAGAAATATGCTGCTCGAATATTCGCTTGAAGTGCCTCATTGAGATCGTGAACGTCATGTTAGGATCGATCTTAGCCAGAATTATTGTAAGTTGAGCCAGAACTTTCTCCTCCATGCGTGAGTTCCCACCGCATAAACTCATGTAAATGCTGAACCAAAACTCCCACCTTAGCGCTCGTTTGAATTGCTTGGCGTTGTCCACTCCTGAATTGAAATCTTGTGGAAAAGGACCAAATATCGCATCGAGTAGCTCCGGATACGATAGAAACCCGTCCAAAGATTTGTATTTTTCGTTGCGCTGCAGAAAAGGATGAGCGAGTTGAATTGTTTCATGCTCTTCAAGAGGAAACGGGAGCTCAAGGGCGTGCTGTTTCACCAAATCCTTATGAAACACACGAACCAATTCCTGAATTGAGATACACTGGTCTCCTTTGATATCGTACTTGGAACAAAGTGCATCCAGAAGTTGGCGAGCACCTTCGCGTCCAGGAGGAAATCCACTCTGTAAGTATCTATCTAGACGGAGAAGTGATTTTCGCTTGGCTGACTCGCGGATGTCGGGTAAAGCGTAAATGAGAATGTCCAAAAGCACATCTACAAACTCTTTGTAGTCCAACTGGGCACTTGAATTGAAGTTCATCCCCATACAAACCTCGATAAGACGCGCCTCACTGATAATTAGCTGGAACCGGTCTGCTAGCAGATAGCACAATTGTTTTAAATTCACAAATCCTGTGCATTCAGCATCTCCTTCTTTCAGCAGCTCCTCTAAATCCTTCACACCAGAGCTACGAGAGGAATGGGCAGCTATTAGCCAACTGAGAGAAGACTATAACGCAGTCAGGGCACGTACAATTGCAACTTGCTGGCGATTTCAATCAGTTCCTGCTCGTGGAGGTTCACAAGCTCCAACTTTGTGCTCGATTTCGATGGCTTTTGTGGCGATCGTGGAAAACTTGAAGGTGTTGTCTTGAATTTCACCGGCGATACTTCAACACTTGATTGTTTCATTGTTACTCGACTTCGTGGTGACCAAGCAGGAGGAACTGCTTCATCAGTTGATTTTGGACTAAGCGAGAGTTCGGCAGATTGAAGTTGTCTACTGAGTCGCAAATTGGAGTCTTGCAAGCTTGAGATCACTTCCAAGAGTTTCTTGTTCTTGGATTCGAGAAGAACTGCCCTCGATTGAGGATCTGACGCCAATTTTGACGGTACAACATGGGCGGATGCAGAAACAACTCGCGACTGCCAGATATCGAGAGCTCTCAAGGCTTCTCTGATGTTGACCATAATTTGACCCCCTTGATCTGTAGCAAACTGATACAAAAAGTCCTGGAAGCAACATCAAAACATCCGAAATGGAGGTAAATATCGTTAAAGTTATGTTTGTCAATCAGACCTTCGTACCTCCATTTCGTCGGTAACAGGGTCAACCCCGTCCATCGACTCTGGATCGAGATCAAACAGAACCTCACACACATGACTCAAAGGTATCAAAGGATGTTTCCTTGCGTCACCGTACGAAACAACTTCGGCCAGATCTAGTGGTGAGAGCTTTTTCACGTGCATAATGCGTTGGAACCATTGATCTGGTGATTCACGTGAGCTTTTCCGCTCAAAACCCGAACTCGAGGTAGGCGACTGGGTCTTCTTGAGAATTCCTCGTGGTTTTCCAGCAGATAAAGAATCATTTGGTCGGCGCTCTTGTGCTGAAGACGGACGCGCGATTTCGTCTATCAAAACGTGTTTTCGAGAAGGCAAACTCATACATGACGAAGACATTGCACGCCGGTCCATTGGATTCAATGCAGTAGGAGACGACGGTCTTTCGTCTCCAAAACGACTTGATAGTCTCATGTACGCGTCTTCAATTTGCGAATCACACAACTACAGACAACCAAATTCTTCAGATTCAAATTCAAGTAGGCAAATGGTCATCAAACTACAAACCTTCGACTGCCGATTCAAATACTCGTGAATGTCTCGTGTGGAGACACTTGCAGGTTGGCGTTCGTCAAATGGCATGATGGGAATTCCTCAACCAAAACAGGACAAGATGCAAAATGGACTCGTTATTCTTAACCAAAAAGAGTCTCAGTAGCTTCCCATGAGCTTCTGATTGATAAACTTGTACGAGTCGATTCAATATATTTAGCAGACAACAGCAACTAGCCCTTACTTTCGCATGAAGAGATAGTCTTTGTGGTACTTCCGACGCAAAAAGTTCCTAACTGGACCCAGTACCACAACCAACTCGAAGAAAATGACGCTTGCTACGTTTCCAACCAAGATACGAAAGTACTTTGCTCGGAACGAGAACGGCATCGGAATATCAGGAAGCACCACTACATCTGTGGCACTAGCAATCCGGAACAAGTCGTGGACGACACTTGGTTCACCCAGGATGAGGTAAATATCGAGAGCTGCCAGTATAGCAAGACAATCACCAACAAGTAGTTTCTCCAGATTGGAGCACGATACCGAGAACCGAAGCTGAAGACCCATGCGGCGAGTTGTATTTGCGTGATAATAGTGAAGAAAAGCACCGTGACCATGCTGTTGTCCGATGGAAGCCACCACTTGGGCCAAATCGACATTGTCCGGACTAAACGGACAGTACCAGACTTCATTGATGAGCATGTGGACTCCACTGAATAGGGAAATGACGTTGATAAGCTCCTGACCGACGATGGACGTGAGCGTTGTAGGACCGATGAGGCTGGAGGTCGGTCGTTGCTGGTTCAATGTCGGCAAAGGCTTTGAGAGCGTAATAACATACGAGAGCCCAACGAGTGTAACCCCATCAGCCAAGATGAAGCGCCACTCGGACATGATCACCGCGTGATGCCATTGAAACAATCGCAACGTGGAGGCAATCACTCCATACATGATGAGGAATTTGACTGAAGCGAACGATGTTGCCACACTGCACCGACCTTCTCGACAGATATCAACCACCGACAGAATCGTCTTGGGTTTGCTTGTAAATGGTGAGACCACGGAAGCATCCGCATCACTGAGAGCGATTCCAGCGTGAGCAATACGTAAAGCGCCACAATCGTTCCCTCCATCTCCACACATTCCAGTCACAGCTCCTGCTTCCATGTGCATTTTCACACAATCCACTTTATCATCGGGAGTCATACGGCTGAAGATGCGAATATGAAAGAGCAGGTGGTTCATCTCGTCCATATTCTTTAAGCAGTTGAAAGCAGCTCCTGTTACTGCTAACTCGACGTTTTCATCCTGTAGTGTCATATTCTTTACGCTTTCATGGTCAATAATTTGTCCGCTATCCACGTCGCGCCACTCGACAGCACCAACTTGAACGTGAAGATTGCTACCAGTTCTCTCGACATCACCGAAAATCACTCGTGAATTGGAGGAAACCATGCCGCTGTTGCGAGCGATGTAGCAACCACACATCGCATTGTCACCCGTGATCATGACCACACGGATATCACCAGCTTTTAGTTGTGCGATGGCATCTGCCGTGTCCTCCTTCAGTTCATTCCGGAACAAAATCAACCCCAGCAAGGACAAATCCTCGTCAATTGCGTCTCGGTTCGACAGGAACGCATCGATCTGCTCGGTCGTCCAGTGCCTCGGTAGTTCACGATACGAAAGTCCCAACACGTAACATCCGTCCTTGGCCAGTCGATCTGCCACAGACTTGTAGTGACTTGGTACACTTTCTGGTCGACTCAGTTGCTCCATCCGTTCGTACGAACCTTTGCAGAAGACAAAGAGCTGACCGGTACTTCGAAGACGCACCACGACACTCATGGACATGCGGTGGTGGTCAAAGTCGAAGCGTTTGACGAACTCGAGCTCGTCTCCGTTTGGAGACTTGACAATCGGTTGACTGCCTTCGTTTTCTACGAGAGTCCATCGAGTTGCTTCGAACATCCGCACTTCGACCTCGTTCCCAACCAATTGACCATCCAGAGACCCAACCGAGTGACAAGTAGCTAACGCGTACTGCGTTTGCTTGGAAGTGGAAGTTGTTGCTGTATCTTTGACAATTGGTAGAAAGGAGGTGGTGTTGGTGTCAACAGGCTGCACGCCGAGGAAATCGAGGCCTTGTTTGGTGAGCGTTCCGGTCTTGTCGAAGCAGAAGACGCGAACTTTGCCACAGAGAGTGATTCGCTTGACGTTGAGCGAGAAAATACCCGATTTCTGAAGCCTCGCAGCAGCGTTGACTTGACCAACAGTGATCACAACAGGAAGCAGAGGGTTCACGACTGCTGAAATCATGAAGATGCAGTAGCAGAACGCTGTCATTTTGTTGTTCAGTTTGCCATTCCCAAGTAAAAAACTGATTCCGATGCCACACGCGATAGTGGAGTAGATTAGTAGCAATGCAATCAAAGCTTTCAGGTGTTCATCATACTTGAAGCGCATCGGAACGGGGAACAAAATACTCTGGATCAATTGTCCCTTGGTGGTGTGAGCGCCCGTAGTTTGAACCACCGCGTGGATTTCTTCATTTCGACCGGAAGACAAGACGCGAGTTCCTGAAAACAAAGTGTGTTTCTTACCACGTCCTTCGGCATCGTACACAGTACTGCTATGATCTGGGATTGGGAACTTCTGTACCGGCATCGATTCCCCTGTTAGCATGGATTCATCGCACACAGTAGAGCCTATCACGATGACCATATCACACGGCACCACCCAATTCTCAGGCACTTTGACCAAATCTCCAGGAACCACTTCTGGTGATTCAAGAGTTTTCCACTCGTTATCACGAAATACAGAGATCTCCGTCCTGTATCGAGTCATTTTGACGATCGCCGCTTGCATTTTACGCTTCATGTAGATGTTGATCACTGCAGTCCCCAACACCACGACAGTCATGACGATACCCAAATTCCAGTACGTGAAATAGTACCACACGTAGTAGCACATGATCTGGTAAATGTAAAACAGCGTGAAGAATTCCTGGATGAGGGACTTGCCAATGGATGGCAATGCAACGTTCACTGCGTTGGCTCCGACAGTTTGAAGTCGACGTTCTGCTTCGGTAGTTGAAAGTCCATCAGCGTCTCGCATAATTTCTCGGTGGGTTTCTCCAAGTGTCACCGTTCCAGGTACGGACCTCTTCTCGCCATCGTCGTAGATGTAGCGAAGATGCTGGAAAGTTAGAAAGCGTAGTGAACCTGCTTGGTTCTCCGGTACCGTTTGATGATACCCACTCAGCTTGTTCTTGTTGGTGAAAAGGGACTCAATCCGCTGAACAAAGGCAGAAACTCCGGATCGATCAGCTAGCAGCACTTCGGTATCATCTCGTTTGAAGAGGTGAACGTATTCAGCTTTGCTCAGCTCCACACGCAACCGGAAGAAATTGATGATCCGTTTACGGAGAATCACAATTGTCGCTGAAGAGCAATGAGATGAAAAAGGAACTTGTGGCCTAGAACGTAAATTGCGGAATGAATTTGGGTTATGCAGGTTTCTCGTGCTCAGGCTCTCTAGCAATCAAGTGTAGTAATCAAGTGGTAGTTGAACTTGTACGACCAGAAGCTGGCGCTTGGCTAGTCCACACCCAACACCTCCCCGCAAGCGCTGCTGCCTGGGTCGTCACCCGAGGAGCATTTTATCTGAGGCCGCACAGGCCGCGCTTGTACCTGAGTTGTGTGCTTGGGAGTGACTTCGTCAACACATCGGCCGGGTTCTCGTTTGTTGAAACGTACTCGAGAGCCATACTACCGCTCATCCAAAAGTCCTTGACAGCATGAAAGCGAATATCCACAGCTTTCTGAGAATTTGAGGAGCCTTCGCGCTTGATGCGTTGAATAGCTGGCATGCTATCAACTGTGAGAGTCATGCGAATTGGAACTCGAGAGTGTGATAAAATCTCGTCGACGACGAGCTTGATCCAGTCTGCGTGGAGAAGACCATCATTTGCGGCAATAAACTCGGCCGCAGTACTGGATTGAGCCATAACCGTTTGTTTGGTGGATCCCCAAGCCACTGGTGACCCGAACAGAAAAATAATGAAACCGGACACGGATTTCCGATCGATGCGGTCGTTGGCAAAATCTGCGTCCGTTGCAACTCGAATACCGCTTTCATCTGGTTTGATCAGCAACTTGAGATCTTGGGACCCAGAGAGGTATCGGAGTAAATATTTGGCAGCGTTCCATGCCGTCTTCGTGGGTTTAGCGCAGTGGCGCGCGAGTTGATTTACAGTGAAGATGATGTCCGGTCTTGAGACGCGGGCGAGATATAGCAGGCTGCCGACAACCTGTCGGTACGGTACGCGCTGCATTTGTGTGGCTTCGTCTTCATGTTGAGGTTCTTCCACTTGGTCGAGACGGGTATTCGGCACCATTGGAGTAGAAGTTGAACGAGCCGGCTTCATAGCAAACCGATACAGCGTTTCATCGATATAAGTAGCTTGTGAAAGTTGAATTTCGCCTCTCGTAGCTCGCTCAATTCGTACTCCGAGAAATTGGGCAGGTTCTCCCAAGTCCTTAACTTGGTATTTCATGTTCAGAGCCGCCATGAGCCGGATCACTTGCAATTCGTCGGGGTGAGCTATCAAAATGTCATCGACATACAAGCAAACTAGCAAAAGTCCGTTAGCGACCCACATAAAATAAAGACATGCATCACCTGTGGTGGGCCGTAGGCCGTAGTTTTTCAGGAATGAATCGATCTCCCGGTTCCACTCACGATCAGCCTGTTTAAGACCGTAAAGTGCCTTCTTGAGGCGCCACACTTCTCTTGCCCTGGAACTTCGCATCCTTTCACTTGACGAACAAACACGGTTTCTTGGAGTGATGCTTTCAAGTAGGCTGCCGGAACGTCTCCTTGACGAACAAACATCTTGAACTTGGCCGAAAGCACTAGAAAAATTCGCACACAGATCAAATCTGCTACGGGCGCTCTAGTGTCGATATAATCCAGCATGAATACTTGTAGATCCCCACGCGCGCACACTCTAGCCTTGAACTGGACGATTTCACCGGTTGGACCAGTTTTGACTCTAAATTGTACAGTGTTGCCCAGTACGTGAACACCTGGAGGAGGGTCAACCAAGTCAAACGTTTCGTTGTCTTCGAGAGCTTTGATTTCAGTTCGAATTGCTGGCTCCCATGATTTCGACTGGGGAGACCGCCTCGCTTCAGCAATAGTCAACGGCTCTCGTATAACCTCTGCAAGGCAAAGAAATGCCGAGTCGATATTCCTGGCCGAGATCCTTTCCGAGCGTCGCCGTTGTGTCAATTCCGATGTCCCATTTTCCCGGTCGACTTGATCGTGGCCCCAACTTGTATCTCGAAGTTGTTGGGCAGCTGCCGAAGCTCTAATAGGGTCGGAATGACGTTGAACTTGTGAAGTAGCGACGATATCGTCGTTTACTTCTGTTGAAGGTGGTTCTTGATCATCTTCCAGTACAATCTCATCTATCAACATCGTGCCCAGCAAAATCACGTCCGTGGACTCCTTGATAGGCCTGCCATCTCCTGGAACATATACTCGATAGCCTCGAATCTCGTCTGTAAACCCGGTGAAGCCACCGATGTTACCTCGGCCGTCAAACCGGTAATTCTTGCGACGAATGGGCTCGGGTGTTCGCACTACGAGTGCTTGCCCGAAGATAGGTAGTCCAGCGAGGGAAGGTCGGGTGCCGAACAAGCGTTGATGCGGTGTAGTTGGAGCTCCTCGTTTCGGAATCCGATTGCGAATATAAGCGGCATGGCGAAGAGCATCTTCCCACAAGTAATGTGGTAGACGACTGTCGATGAGCATTGCCGCTGCCATTTCCGTCAGTGTACGAATAGCTCGTTCAGCAACTCCGTTTTGGCTGCTACGGTACCGTGTCGTGTGTTGATGACGAAAGCCTTCAGTCGCCACCAGTTTCTGAAAGTCCGACCCCATGAACTCTGTTCCGCCATCCGTCCTCACCGTCTTGATACTTGTACCGGAACCTCTGCTTGGCGTTCAATGAACTTCAGGAACTCAACTGCCTTTGCACTTGCCTCATTCTTGCTTCGCAAACCGTAGGATTGGACGTAATCTCGCCAAACAATGACCATGAAGAATTCATTTCCGTGGTAGGAGCGTTTGACTGGACCACTGAGATCCATGTGGCAGACTCCATCGGCAACTTCATTACTGCTGCTCCGCATTCTTGGTGCTGTTGCAGTTGTGACTTTTGCGAGTGCACAGGAACGACACACTGGTGGGTCATCCGCATTTGAGAACGTAACCCCACGGACAGCAGTACTGGTTGCCAGGCGGCGACAATCAGCGATGTTTAAATGACCGAGCTTCCTGTGCCACGTTGCCAATGACGGGTTTGCCCTTAACGCAGTTACGAAGGCCGAACCAACCTTGTCCTGAAGCTGCGGCGAGGTCGGGGTAACCACTTCGTACACACCATTAGCTTCTCGAGCAAAAAGAAGCTCTGTCTGCTTTTTCGCTTTTGTCACGCTCCACTCATTTTCTTCAAACCGAACGACGTGTCCTAAAGACACTAACTGCGAAACAGATAATAGCGTCGCCGAGAGAGTAGGAACGTGATACACGTTGTTGATGGTCACATCCGCTTGCTCTTGTCGGCCTCCGCCTCGTTTCACTGCCACGATGTTGAGGCGTCCAACGATATTGATGCAGATGGTTCTCCCGTCCGCTACAGTGACTCTGATTGGCGGCTCTATCACCTGCAAGTGCGTCATGTCCGATAAATGGCCCGTCAAGTGGAAGGACGCGCCAGAGTCAATCAATATCCTCTTCCACTTCACGCCTTCACTTCAGGCTATATCTTCACGCAAAGCAGCAGCTGCACTTCCTTGAATACGCGATCGCGTCGACTCTTGATCTTGCCTGTCTGGACAGTCCCGTGCAATGTGGCCTAATTGCTTGTAATCAAAGCAACGGGGACCTTCAGCTCGGATGGGCTCTGTGTTCGCGAATCGAGGTCGATCTGCACGATAATTCTTCTTGCGCTTGTGCTCCACTATCGTAGACTTGGCCGTTGCTGATCCGGTCGCGTGGCCGCCCCTCTCCAACTTGATTCTCTTGGCGCTGCTGACGACGCGCTCGGATTGGGTGGCTTTGGGCGGCAGACGACCATCACTCTCCGCCATGTACGATAAATGGTCGACTAGCTGTTGCAATTTCTGGACGGCAGGGATGGAGGACGGCAGCCTGCCCACGTACGACTTGAGCTCGTCTGAATACTTGTAGTAGGCCCTCTTGATGAACGTGTGCAGCGCTTGACGCGCGTTGGCTTCTGTAGAGACTCCTCCTGGCAAGGAGTCGGCAATGTTAAGAAGACGCTGAGCATATTCTTGATAGGTTTCTTGCCGTCGTTTTGGCTCCGCCATGAGCCTACTCATCAGCTCCTGCTCTGGAATCTTGGTCTTGTACTTCTCCACGAGGAGTTCTCCGACGAGGTCGAGGGTCAAGTTGGAGCGCAGGGCTCGCAGGTCGGAGTACCAATCGGCTGCGTCGCCGGCGAGGGACGCTGCAAAGATGCTCCTGCACTGGATGTCACTCCACTGGTGCCTATCAATAATCTGCGCGTCATTCAATTGGTCCATAAACTTCTTCCACCATCTCCTCACGCCCGAGTCGAAAGCTTCCGGAGCCACTGCTCCATTAAACAAATCGAGTGTGATATTCTTCCGACTGGGCTTCCCACCGATAGGCAGCGTGGCTACCTCGGATAGGTGTGGTGCCGCTGGAGTCTGTGGAAACTGAAAAATCGAAGAGGCCCTGCGCGACATCTCCTCCGCCGCATGCTCGGTGGCCCACGCGGAGTCCGGCGTCTGCCACGGTGCGTGTTGAAGGTTCTCGTCGAATCCGGAAACTGTTGACTCGTGCATCCGGATTGTGGCGTCACTTGAACTGCGTATAGGTGGAGCATCGCCAGTGATACCTCCACTTGGACCACCTCCCTGGCATTCTGCGGATGGAATGTTGGAGGCGTTAGCGTTAGAAGGCGTCTCTAAACTTCCATTCCGGGTAGCCGTTTGGGTCGGTTGCGAACGGTGCGCTTGGTTCCTTTGCCCGACGTGTCGTGGTAGCTGGGGCGCTTGAGCCCTTGGTGTCACCGGGCGTGGGGGTGCCAGATCTGGCGAACGGTTCGATCGACGACCTGGAGCGAGAGAGGCAAGGCGAGGCGAGCGTCGTGGCGTCATAGCTGGCTGGGTAGATAGACCAAGACTCTTAATCTGAAGAGCAATGAGATGAAAAAGGAACTTGTGGCCTAGAACGTAAATTACGGAATGAATTTGGGTTATGCAGGTTTCTCGTGCTCAGGCTCTCTAGCAATCAAGTGTAGTAATCAAGTGGTAGTTGAACTTGTACGACCAGAAGCTGGCGCTTGGCTAGTCCACACCCAACAGTCGCGAACCAAACTGCTGAGAAGAGCCACACGATGAAGAAGACCAACGCGTTGTCACTCCCGAACAAAGTGGGCGTGAACTTGGCGTAGTAGTCGCAGATGACGAGGATGATCAGAGCGTTGAGCGCCAACGTCGCTGCTAAAAAGTAGCCGAACACGACGTACCCGACCTTGGAGGATTTGTATCCCGTTTGCAGCACGCTGTCACTTGCGACCCGTTGAATGTGTAGATCCGAGTCACGTACGTGATAGTTGCGGGTCTCATTGTGTCCAGCTACAGACTTGAGTGGCGTCGCAGGAGACGTCAACAGCTTCCGGGACATTTCATTCACCGACTCGCTCTTGCTTTGAAGGAATTGCTTGTACATCATCCAGAGCCCAATCAACACGAACACTGCAACGTACAAGAAGTACACGAGCAGTAGTTTTCCTTCTCCATAGGAAGTGAATTGCGGCGTCACCGTAGCTGATACCGAGGCACAGGCAGCTTTTGCAGTGGCGTTCACAAGCCCGTCAGCGTTCATTAGACTGGAGCATCGTGCTCCAATTGGGAACGACGCGTTGTTGTTGCGTGAGTTGCTTGGCGATGTCCAGAAGATGGTGGAGTATCGTGAATCTTCCTCCAGAGTCGAGTTAGCACTCGCACATTGCAATTCGTACGTCATCGTACCGGAGGAAAAGTCCGTGACGACCACTTGCATCCGACACACGGAACTTGGTTCGTCGTAAAAGTACGTGGGCGAGTCGGGCATGAACTTGTGGTACGGGTAGTTGACACGTCGACCTTCGTTCCATCCCTTGCGGTAGAACTCTTCGTAGCTGCCGCCCGTGGGGAGATTAAACTTGGTGTAGATTTCCATGCTCGTGTCCGAGTACTGGCAGCAAAAATACTCAGGACGGTGGCTCACGGGACAAGCAGCGAAGTTGAGTTGACTGGCTTGCTCAGCGTGCACGAAGGCCGCTGCAGCCGCAAAGGCCAGCAACAATCGACGGATCATCGTGGATCTGTCTCCTTGACAAGGAGAATTGGAATGTGAGCTCCACGTTAAACGCTGAAGACATTGACAAGCGATTTGCAAGCGGCTCAAGTCCACAGCGACAAGGGAAGCTCCAGGAACTCTCGTCAGCGCAGGGTGGAGATGAGGAGGGTCAAGTGTAAATGTATCGGAGACTTTGCACCAACGGCAACGTGGTG
Organism: Phytophthora sansomeana; assembly: GCA_032158285.1. NCBI lineage: Eukaryota > Oomycota > Peronosporomycetes > Peronosporales > Peronosporaceae > Phytophthora > Phytophthora sansomeana. Next base: position 160,689 of record JAPDHH010000237.1, read on the forward strand.
GGAAGTGGACCTTTTCGTAACGGCAGGATGGTCCTCCAGTGACAGGGTGGTACTGTCCACTTCAACGTGGGGCCAGTAAGCGTCCGATTTGAATCCACATCACGCGCGACTCGTTTGCGTAACGAAATCTGTTGGCGGTGATTTCTCCGCTGCGATTCGAAGTGGAGCGGATTCGTCCTGCCATACGGAGACCAAGTGCGACTCTAATTCGTGACTAAACGCAACAACGGAGACCTCGTTCACTTTGGATGAAGCTTTCGAGGGTGAAGAGCAACACGTTGCGGACCAAACCGCGAGTGTTGCTCAGTTAAAGTCTCTGGACGTTGGTCACTTTTCAATTTACTCGCAACTTCGCACTCCAAACTTTGACATGGCAGCAATCATTCAAGTGGAAACCACTTCGTTTCAAGTGGAGCTCACGTGGGACAACAACAAGGCCACGTATTATCAGGGCTCCCGATTATGGCATTGATATTTATGGGGAGCCTTGCCTTGGCATAAATAATGGTATGGGGCAGCTAGTGTTAAGCCACACATAATGTCATCTTCTACCAGCAAAAAATAAATAAGAGCATAATGAAGAGCGAAGTAGCATCATATTAATTATGAACGAGTAGCCTCGTCAACAGTCTGGGCACTCCAATATTCAACATTTTGTCGCAGGAACAACACCATTTCCAGCGTGATAGGCTGTAAACTGTGGCGCTCTTGACCGTACGTAATCCGAGCGACGCTGAAGAACCTTTCAACGAGGTTAGAGGTGGCTGGAATGCAACGAAGCAAGGTTGTGAGCTCGAGCAAGTGGACATGCCACTGATGGTTTTGAGAGATACATAATGATAGAGAGGTATTTTGAATCAGTTATGGGATATGTTTCTCAATGAAATAAATTATCAATAACATTCAGGGAATCCACCAAAAAAAATTATTTATGATTTCACAAGAAATTATTGAAAACCCCATGCCATAATCGGGAGCCCTGGGTATTATCCTCCTTCACCTTTAAAACTAGAGTTCACGTGGTGATTTATAGTGTTTTGCATACTACAGTTCGTTCCTGCACGTGTGGCTTCGAGACAATTGTCGGTGCTCCATTTGCTACCATGCAGTGGCGATGGAGCGCATCTTGGACTCGTCCTCCATCGCGCTCGACATTGAGCCCAAGTCAGTGGGAATCAACAAGAACCAAAACGTTCTGGATGTAGTTTGGGACTCAGAGGACACGCACAAGTCCCTCTACGCCTTCAACTTTCTGGAGAAGTATTCAGGTTTCCAAGACGACGTTAAAGACGTCGGTCCGAAGCTCTGGAACGTTGCAGACATCACACGAGACTTGCCAGAACTTCCTCGTGTATCTTACGACAGCATCATGAAGGACGAGACGGGCGTTCTAACGTGGCTCGAGAAGCTCCACACGTACGGATTCACCATTCTCAGTGGCGTCCCGTACGGCCACAAGCGTGTGGAAGAAGTCGGACGATGTATCTCCATCATCCGCAACTCGTTCTGGGGCGAGAGTTCCTGGGACGTCAAGGACATTCCGAACTCTACGAGTCTTTCACTAACCGGTGGCGCTCTCTTCCCACACACAGACTTGTGTTTCAGTGACTCGCAGCCTGGAGTCCAATTCCTGCATTGTCTCGAGTTCTCTGCTGACAAAATTCAAGGTGGTGAGAGCACCATCGTGGACGGATACTTCGTGGCCGACAAGATCCGTCACGAGCATCCGGAGGCTTTCAAAGTGCTCACTACGTGTCACAGTTTTAGGCTGAGCTTACTCTGAACGAGCTCAGACAACTGCGAATTGGTAGCACTTGAGAGGAAGCAGGCTCACGTCTATCTTGCGCAGTCGTGGCATAATCCCCATGCTCAACGATCTTCCATCGTCAATAGCCGTCATATTCACATCTGGAATGTCAGCGGCAACACCGGTTGGCTGTACAGCCGGTCCTTGGTCTCGACCTTGAGATGGCGCTTGAGCAGCCTGTGGTCGATCCTGCACTTGGCCTCGAGCTTTCGCAGCGATCTGCTGTGCTGATACTGTCGCGGCTCGGATCTGGTTCACTGTCGTGGACATGTTCGTCAGAGCTTGCACCAGATTGGCGAGATGGCCTTTAATCTCGGTCATTTCAGCTCCGATACTACTGTTGAGATTCGACAACTCAGCGGCGACTTCCTCTCGCAAACTGTCGTGAGCAGCTGTAAACTCCTGTCTCAAATCTGCAATTTCGGTCTCGAGCTGATTTTGTCGGGCATTTTGGCTCCGGTTCGTGGCGCCAGGAGCGATGTTATCACGAGGTCCGTTCTCCAACTCCATGAGACGACGTGCAGGTGCTGTGTCACTGCGCAGCACACGTCGTGCCGTGTTTCGGGTCGTCATCGCCATCTGTTCTACTATGTCACCGCATGGAGCGCCGACATTCGATGGATTAATCGATGGAATCAAGTTGAATTCGTTTCTTTTCCAATTTGAAAGCTACTTTCAACAGAAGGGGTACGATTTGGCACAGCATGATCACCTCCTGCCTCGTGAATTGAATCAGTGCGTGCGTAAGAACGCTCTGGTTTGGTACGAGCGGTACATGACCGATGACATGACTACCAAGTTGTGGACTGTTATGAAAAGCGAGATGATTCGAGAGTTTCGTGAGCCGAACTTCCAAGCCAAGGTGCGCAACCAACTGTTGAAATTGAAGCAGAATGGAACGTATAGTGGCTATGTGAATAAATTTCGCGAGCTCCAACGAGTTGTGGGACTGGATGAGTTGACTGCGATCAATGTTTTTGTGAATGGTTTGATCAACACGCAAATGAGAGTGGCCATCCAACGCAAGCAGCCAATTACACTGACGGCAGCTGTGCAAGAAGGTTTCCTCGAATGGGAACTACAGGATAAAGTGACTCCCGACAACCAAAACAGCAAAAATAATGGTGGATCGACTAAAAAGCTGAACAGTGTAAAACAAAAACACGGTAACGGCAAATTTGTTGACCGAAACAACAATGCTGGTGTTGGTGCATCTCGAAAGACAGGAGTGCCAGGGACGATGTGTTCTCATTGCGGACGTGGAGTACACAAGGTCGAAGATTGCTGGGTGCTTCATCCAGAGAAGAAGCCCCGAAATTTGCAGCGGAAACAACAGCTGCACAGCAAAATCTACGCTCTCTTAGAGACGTTAGATTTTGGGGACGAGCTGCAATGCCCGTCGTCGTCGGAAGGGCAGTCAAACTAGCCCGTCCACTGGAGTTCGAGCACTCTAGTGGGCAGGATGGTGAGCTGCTCGACGCCGTTATTGATGTTACATGTGGATTAAGTGAAGTGAAATTGGATGATGATGGAGACAAGAAACAAACCCAAGAAACAAAGACCATCAACCGTGAATTAATTTGTTTACTGCACTCTCAGAGTACGGTGAATTGTTCTTCGCAAGACCTTTGCATCTTGACCTCTAACTTCATTGACAGTGGAGCGACAATGGATGGGGTGAGCCCTCGGTTTTGCTCGGCAAATAATCTCTGGGGAAAAGTTGTTGACCATAATGAACCGATGGAGATCACATTAGCAGCGAAGCAGAAAATGACTGTGTCTACTCTGACTGTTACTCTAACTGTGTACATGGAGGAATTCGAGCCATACACGAACGACTTCCTCGTTATTGAAGTACCCGAGGAACAGGATATTTTGTTGGGGATGCCGTGGTTGAAAACGGTAAATCCCGATATTGATTGGGTTGAAGAGCGAGTGAAACCTCGTGTACAGCACAATTCAGCCGAGCTGGAGGTACCATCTAAGAAGAAGAAAACAAAGAAACAGTAGAGAAAGATTAAGACGCTTCACATGCCGGCACAACCCGCGCTAAAAGTTGGTGGGCAACGACAACCTGTGTCACCACGAAGGAAAAACGACAACACCAGCGACTTCTTCGCTCAGGGTTATTATTCCGCGGTTTCTGGGACCACAAAATTTATCACGTCGAAGCAATTCCGACGCATGCTGAAGAAACCCAAGAATATTGAGTGCATATTTGTGATTCGTCCAAAGACTGAAAAAGAAAGTGGTGATGCGTCGAAGCAAGTTACCATTGAATCGTTCGAAGGACATCCAGTGCATCCATTGTTATTGAAGCACAAAACCCTTTTCAAGCAACATCTTCCGTCTGGCTTGCCACCACGTGAACACGGCGAGCATGTCATGGATGTCAACACTGATGAGGCAATTTTTCGTCGCCAGTGGCGTCAATCACCACAACAAGAAAAGGTGATAATGGACTGGGCTCGAGAGATGAATAACGCAGGATTAATTCGTCCTTCGATGTCAACGAATGGAGCGCCAACATTTTGTGTTAAGAAGTCTGTTGGGTGGCGAATAGTCCACGATTATCGTGCCATGAATTCGCACACTATTCGACGGACACTTCCGATGCCAAGGAAGGATGTGATCATCGAAAAAATGCAAGGAGCGTTTTGGCTTTCGTGCATGGATTTGTTAAGTGGCTACTATCAGTTCCGAATGAGAGACTGCGATATACCATACACCGCGTTCCAGACGCCTGACGGGTTGTACGAGTATCTAGTTCTTCCGATGGGGCTCTCTAACGCCCCGGCCACATTTAATGAGGGCATTCGACGAAATTTGGCGGATCTTAGTGATATTTGCCAGTGTTACTTCGACGACATATACGTCTACTCAAAGTCTACATCATTGGAAGAGCTTCTACTAGCGCTTGATCAAGTGCTGACCAGACTTGAAGAGAACAACTTTTACGTGAAATTGAGCAAGTGTGTATTTTGTGTTGAGGAGATTCCATGCCTTGGTGATTACGTAGGACGCAATGGTGTTCGGATTGATCCCAAGAAGGTGGAAATTCTGCGCGATTGGCCACTGCCTCGTACTAGGAGCGAACTGCAGTCGTTCCTTGGTACGGCAGTGTACATTCAGAGGTTCTGTCAGGATTTTGCATCAGATGCTGGGCCATTATTTGACATGCTGAAAGGACCAACCAAAAAGACTATGGTTTGGACCCAACAACAGCGTGATCATTTTGAGTCGTTGAAAGAAAAGATTGCAGCCCCACCCGTTTTGGCAATACCTGATTTCCAGAAACCATTTGGAATGCGAATGGATGCTAGTGACCACGCTGTTGGAGGTGTCCTCTTTCAAGAGGAGGTCAGGGGTGAAGAATCAGTGGAACGACCGATAGCATTTGGTGGCAGGAAGTATAAAGACGCCGAGAAAAATTACTCTATTCGCGAGAAGGAGTTATTGGCGATTCTTTTCGGACTTCGATTGTGGAGAGTATATCTGCTTGACAAGCCCTTCGTTGTCGAAACAGATCATCGGTCGCTAGAAACGATTTTCACTCAAAAGACAATTTCGCGCCGCGTTGCTCGTTGGTACGACGAATTGAGCGAGTATCCTATCACCTTTCGATACATTCAAGGCAAGAATAATACGGTCGCTGACGGAATATCGCGCAGGCCAGATTTCATGCGAGATACTATAACACTGGCGGCGATTACTACGAGGAAAGTAGTTAGCGAGCACCTTGAAGATGGATTACTGAGTCTTGTCAAAGAGGCAACTGATCGTTACAGTGATGATCCGTTCACGGCAGCGCCTGAGCAGCATTTAAGAGGTAACAAGAAGGAAGATATTATCCCAATTCGGTATTTGAAGCAATATTCAATGGTAAACAAGCAGATCTTCTGTCAAGCACCTTGTGACGAAGAACCAAGACTTGTACTGCCTAATATTCGTGAGATTATCGATGCGCTCCTGTATGAATTTCACGATGCCAAGTGTTACGGTCATCCTGGCGTAGAACGAACGCTCCGCCTAGTTGAGGAGTGCTACTACTGGAGGTACATGGAAGATCTATTCGTGCTTACGTCGGATCATGTGAAGTGTGTCAGCGAACGAAGACTAGAAATACGAGACCACCAGGACTTTTGCGCTCTCATGCAATTCCTGCGGCAAGATGGACGCATCTTGCACTCGATTTTATTGTCGCACTTCCTGAGACTAAAGTGGGGTTCGATGCAATTATGGTAGTGATTGACCGACTTACGAAGCGTGCTCATTTCATTCCGACTAATATGACTGCAACAACGATGCGAACGGCTGAATTATATCGAGATCGAATATTCGTACTGCATGGAATTCCGGAGGAGATTCTTTCGGACCGTGATTCGAAGTTTACTTCGGACCTGTGGGTGAAATTGTGTGAGATGCTAGGAACGCGCCAAAAGTTGACAACCGCGTTTAGACAACAGGCGAACGGTGTCACGGAACGAGTGAACCAGACTATTGAGAATTATCTGCGAGCTTTCAGTAATGGCAACAGCGATGACTGGGATGATTACATAGGTCTGGCTGAGTTTGCATACAACTCGCGTTACCAAGCCTCAATAGGAATGTCTCCGTTTCAAGCGGATATTGGCTACCTACCCGCTACTCCTGACACGACGAGTTCCTCAAGAACAAGAACCAGCTGCGAAGGCGTCTGAATTGCTTGGAGATGAATTTTTGAAGAAACAAAAAGACATGTTAGCGTGTGTACGGAGGCAACTTCAAGCAGCACAGGATCGAATGAGTCATTATTACAATAAGAACCGTCCAGTGCAAAACTTTGCCGTTGGTGACCGTGAACTTTTGTCGACGAATAACCTCGCCAAATTTCATGCTGGAACAACCAAGAAAAAGCTTGGGCCACGCTGGATAGGTCCATACGCGGTGTCAGAGCAAGTCGGACATGATTACTATCGACTCGAGCTCCCTTCTCGTGTGAAATTTCACCCAGTGTTCCACACCTCGTTGCTGAAGCCATACATAGCGAGTGACCGTACTGACCAAGACACTTTTAAGGTGTTGCTGCCAGATGGAACTGAAGGCGAGTTAGTGGAAGACATTGTTGGCTATCGCTGCCGCAAAGGCAAGAAAGAGTTCCATGTCAAGTGGCTGGGCCAATCCAAGTTGACCTGGGAGCCCCAGAAAAACCTGCTATACGTACAGATCTGATTACTCGCTACCACCAGCGGCAAAGGAGCAAACCAAAACGACGGAAGCAGCGATAAAGGTGGGACCTCCTCTTGTGAGAGGGCATGTCACGGGATCACCTGCGACTGTGCAGCTCGGAGCAATACGTGGAGTCGTGCAGCCGCCAATCAACAGAAAAACAAGCAGAAATGCAGGACCAGTATGCCAAGAGATAGGAGAAGCCAGTGCTGCTCAAGATGAGCTCATGGGCGCTCGAAGGCACGGAAACGAGCGTGGCCAATGCCGTGCGTGCATTTTATTCTGACTTGAGTTTAGTATAGCAAGTTTAACTCGTGCCACGAGTTGAAGTGCCGCGAGGCGCGACGACCGGCACGCTCATTCTTGAATCAACCCGGAAGTGAAAACATCACTCCGTCTACTGCTCTGGCCAAGCAGTGTGTTGACCCTCTGAGACCTCGACAGTGAGCGAGAGGTCACACACCGTTGTACAGCAACTAAATGCTACAACAATACAGCAACTCCGTCGTCATAAAAGAATAGACGCCTGCTTCCTCTCAAGTGCTACCAATTCGCAGTTGTCTGAGCTCGTTCAGAGTAAGCTCAGCCTAAAACTGTGACACTACGGAACGAATCGCTCATGTTTTCTCGAGCAAGAAGCACCACTTCCGCTTTGATGGGCCCGTGATCCGACTCGATCCGGACGACGGGTCTGTCAAGGAATTGCGGTGCAACCAAGCGCTCATCGCTCCGTTGCAGAACGCGAGCAAGGAATTGTACGCGGCGTTGAAAATCTTCGCCTGCGAGACGCGAAGTCTTGAAAATCTGCTGCACTTCCGTCTCCACGAAGGAGAAATGCTTGTGTTTAACAACCGACGCATGATGCACGGACGCACGGCGTACAATGCAGTGAACACTCGTCGCCACTTGGAAGGATGTTATCTCGACTATGAAGAATTCCAAGGACGACTCAAGAAACTGCGTGAAAGCAGCGCCTCCGCCTAAGATCATACTTAGCAGCTAGGATCATGATACCCACTTGGTTGCAAGCCAGTGAGTACGTCCATAGGCACCATGAAGCAGGAATAAATGCAGTGATCCGTTGGGTGAAGCAGTCTGATCCTCAAATTCATCCGTTAAGTGGCAGCGTGAATATTTTTGCCATTTCTGCTTTGTCCGAGTCCTCTCACTTGCATCTTCCAGGACAAGGTGTCGCTCTGGACGATGAGTTGTGCGTTCACAGTGATAGCATTCGTATTCATCCTTTCGATGTCGATGGTATCCGTTAATGGTGCACCTCAGCAAATGGACTACCCAGCGTGTCCTCAACGCCACCAACCAGAGTTTTACTGCTGTACCACATCGCCCAGTACCCGTGAGGTGTTCACAAAGTTCAATCGACCTTCAGGAGGCAACTTTGTTGAGGATTATCAAGTGGGGTGGGCACAACCGAGACAAGTGAACTTCCCGTACGATCGATATACTCCAGACACACCAACGTTCACGTACGATGACCCAGAGTCCGTGTGTCGAATTCAAACAGTGGTGGTTGATCCAAACACTGGAGAAATACAGCAAAAACTGCAATGTGGCAGTGAAAATGCGTCGCTCGTGGAGGATTCGCGAGACGCGACGGTCTTCTGGACGTCACCTTCGAATCCACGAAACAACAACGCGTCGTTCCCTGTTGGAGCGCAATGTGTGAGTCTCATGCTGGAAGATGGTACTGTTGACGCAGAAAGCAAAGCTGCTTGTGTAAGTGACTCGGTGTTGATGGATTTCCAGTTTACCAGTTTCGTGGAAACTGAGTTGGTGTTTGTGTACCTCGTGTACTTGACGTGTTTCGCGCTGTTAGTGTGGTGGAATTTCCACCGCGTTGCAATTTATCACAACAACTGCTCAACTACTGAAGAAGACCGTGCTGTTCCTGGTAGCGGCGACAGTGATCTCAAAGGAATTATTTCACGTACCAAGTACGCCTTATTGCGTGAGTCAAACTCGGAATCTAAAAGACTTTTGCAGACGGGATACGCTCGCTCCACGCAGGGACAAGCCGTTTTCATTTACTTCGTACTGGTAAGTGTTCTACTTCACGTATTGCTGCTGATTGTCATCTGCGACTACTACGGGAGCTTCACACCGCCACTGTTTGACCCACTGAGCGCGAACGCTACCGTCTTTTTCCTGGTTTGGCTATTCGCTGCACTTTGGTCAATCGGAATCGTAGCTTATCATCGAGATCTCCCAAACTTTTTCCGAGAGCCGAGTCCGCTACACAAGTGTGAATTTGTGCACATGTTCAAGAACAACGACACGGAGATCATGCTCACGGATCGGACTGGAGTTTCGGCCTTGGTTGCCAAAGTCGAAAATTGGTTTAGCAGTTCTGGAAAATTGCGAGGATACCACGAGACGGTGCGTGTTGAGGTTGTCGATGGTCGGAAGATGATTGACTTTCAGCATCTACGATACACTTACGACGACGAATCCAAGCAGTTCGTACCGGCTGAGATTTCTGTGGGCAGAACTTACGCTGACATTGGTCGTTCAGGAAATTCTGGATTGACTTCGACGGAAGCGAAGAAGCGGTTAAACACGATCGGCATGAACGTTGTAGACATCAACATGCCATCGCTATTCAACTCCATTCTGCAGGAATTCCTCACAATGTTCTACATCTACCAGATCATGTGCTACTACGTGTGGTACTATTTCACGTACTGGAACATGGGGATCGTCATGACTGTCGTGGTGTTGGGGACTGCAGTGATCAACATCTACATGAAGCGTAAAATGCAAGCGGCGATCGTCAAAATGACTCGATACAGGACGGAGATCTCTGTATTTCGTGATAACGAGTGGAAAACTCTTGAATCACCAGAAGTGGTTCCTGGAGATTTGGTCAAAGTGCCTGAGAATTGGGTGGTGCCGTGTGATATGGTCATCGTGATAGGCTCTACTGTGTGCGATGAATCCATGCTAACAGGGGAATCGATGCCGGTACAGAAGTTCCCAATCCCAGATCATAGCAGTACTGTGTACGATGCCGAAGGACGTGGTAAGAAACACACTTTGTTTTCAGGAACTCGCGTCTTGTCTTCCGGTCGAAATGAAGAAATCCACGCGGTGGTTCAAACTACGGGCGCTCACACCACCAAGGGACAATTGATCCAGAGTATTTTGTTCCCCGTTCCGATGCGCTTCAAGTATGATGAACACCTGAAAGCTTTGATTGCACTGCTACTAATCTACTCCACTGTCGCGTGTGGCATCGGAATCAGTTTTTTACTTGGGAATGGCAAACTGAACAACAAAATGACAGCGTTCTGCTACTGCATCTTCATGATTTCAGCAGTCGTGAACCCTCTGCTTCCTGTTGTGATCACTGTTGGTCAAGTCAACGCTGCTGCGAGGCTTCAGAAATCGGGTATTTTCTCGCTCAACGTCAAGCGAATCACTCTCTGTGGCAAAGTTCGCGTCTTCTGCTTCGACAAGACCGGAACGCTCACCAAACAAGGCCTCGATTTCCTCGGCGTGCAGCCTGTTGACACCAACACCACCTCCTTTCTACCAATTGTCAAAGATACAGCAACAACTTCCACTTCCAAGCAAACGCAGTACGCGTTAGCTACTTGTCACTCGGTTGGGTCTCTGGATGGTCAATTGGTTGGGAACGAGGTCGAAGTGCGGATGTTCGAAGCAACTCGATGGACTCTCGTAGAAAACGAAGGCAGTCAACCGATTGTCAAGTCTCCAAACGGAGACGAGCTCGAGTTCGTCAAACGCTTCGACTTTGACCACCACCGCATGTCCATGAGTGTCGTGGTGCGTCTTCGAAGTACCGGTCAGCTCTTTGTCTTCTGCAAAGGTTCGTACGAACGGATGGAGCAACTGAGTCGACCAGAAAGTGTACCAAGTCACTACAAGTCTGTGGCAGATCGACTGGCCAAGGACGGATGTTACGTGTTGGGACTTTCGTATCGTGAACTACCGAGGCACTGGACGACCGAGCAGATCGATGCGTTCCTGTCGAACCGAGACGCAATTGACGAGGATTTGTCCTTGCTGGGGTTGATTTTGTTCCGGAATGAACTGAAGGAGGACACGGCAGATGCCATCGCACAACTAAAAGCTGGTGATATCCGTGTGGTCATGATCACGGGTGACAATGCGATGTGTGGTTGCTACATCGCTCGCAACAGCGGCATGGTTTCCTCCAATTCACGAGTGATTTTCGGTGATGTCGAGAGAACTGGTAGCAATCTTCACGTTCAAGTTGGTGCTGTCGAGTGGCGCGACGTGGATAGCGGACAAATTATTGACCATGAAAGCGTAAAGAATATGACACTACAGGATGAAAACGTCGAGTTAGCAGTAACAGGAGCTGCTTTCAACTGCTTAAAGAATATGGACGAGATGAACCACCTGCTCTTTCATATTCGCATCTTCAGCCGTATGACTCCCGATGATAAAGTGGATTGTGTGAAAATGCACATGGAAGCAGGAGCTGTGACTGGAATGTGTGGAGATGGAGGGAACGATTGTGGCGCTTTACGTATTGCTCACGCTGGAATCGCTCTCAGTGATGCGGATGCTTCCGTGGTCTCACCATTTACAAGCAAACCCAAGACGATTCTGTCGGTGGTTGATATCTGTCGAGAAGGTCGGTGCAGTGTGGCAACATCGTTCGCTTCAGTCAAATTCCTCATCATGTATGGAGTGATTGGATCTACGCTGCGATTGTTTCAGTGGTACAACGCCACTATTTTGTCGGAATGGTTCTTCATTCTGGCCGATGGGTTTACACTCGTTGGGCTCTCGTACGTGATCACGCTTTCCCAACCACTACCAAACTTGTGCGACCAACGTCCAACGTCGAGTCTTATCGGACCTTCCACACTGCTCTCGATACTGGGACAAGAAATGATCAACGTTGTATTTTTGCTGTCAGGTATGTACATGCTCACCTCGCAGCGCTGGTACTGCCCCTTTAGTCCCGACAACGTCGACTTGGCCAAGTGGTGGCTTCTATCGGATAACCACTTGGCAACGACGCTCTTCTTCACAATTATCACACAACAACAACTCGCAGCTTGGATTTTCAGCTTCGGTTCTCGCTTTCGAGCATCCATTTGGCACAACTACCCACTCGTGATATTGTACGCTGCTCTTGTAGTTCTGGACATTTATCTTCTGCTTGGGTCGCCTGGAAAACTTACAGACAAGTTTCGTATCTCGAGTGGTACAAATGTGATGGTGCTGCCAGATATCCCCATGCCGCTGGCATTTCGAGCGCAGTATTTTGTGCTGCTACTCGGCAACGTGACGGCAGCCATTTTGTTTGAATACTACGTGGTGCTCGGCCAAGTACGAGACTGGATGAGACGAAAGTTTCACAGAGATCACCTCCCTATGCGCAAGTGAAATCTGTCTTGCATCACAAGAGATACAGTACAACACTTCACAACCACCACCAAATTTCGGGTATTCATTAGAGCGAGAGCTAGGTCAGTAAATCCATGCGCAGTGCGAACAAATATACTTTTTCCCATTACGATATGGCTGGCGATCTCGATGATCGAGCGAAACTACAAAAACTGACATGAGGTACAGTAAATGACTTGATCTGTACTTTCAGCATCGCTCGTTTCTAGTTGTCAAGTTGAATACTACTTCCATTCACGTTTCTCGATCCAAATTTTCACTACGACAAATCCTAAAGTCGACCAGTGATTTACCACGAGTTGAAAAAGGCACCACCACGCACAGCGAAGTCGCTAAAGCTAGTGAGGAATCAAGATGGGCAAGACAGGCGCTGAAAGCGACCATAGAGAATCCGTGAAGACAGACGAGCTATTGGCCAGCACGGCTGAAACCCACGCAAGTTGCATTTCACACGCTCCGGCCACTTCATGCTGCTGGTGCTTAGCCATCATCTATCTGAAACCAATGCGATGCTGCTTCATTTCTTCACACCTCTAGTTTGGTGCTACGTACCGAAATGCTGCCGCCTCCATTCCACATGACTCAAGTCCGTATCGTTGTGCTATCCTCGGTCGAGTTGGCACTTTCACAGCTCTCATTCCAACTTTTGCTCGAAAGTACCTGATCAACAAACCAACTCGGCGCACACTTTCCCTTCTCGGCACGAATCATGAAAGTCTTCACCACGTTGACCCTTGCACTATTCGCTTCGATGGTATCGACGACCCATTTCAGTACTTTTGTGGCTGCTGCTGGCTGCAAACCATCACGAAAGTACCAAAACGCTGTTGAAGAGGCTTCAACTTCCAGCTACCGAGATCTCGACGCCAACTCTACCAGTACTGACTCCTCCGTGGATGTTGGTGACGATAAAGACTCGACCAGTGGTGACTCCTCCGTGGATGTTGGTGACGATGAAGACTCCGTTGGTAGTCACGTTCGTGCTAAAGATAATTCCGACTCAGGTGACGGCAGCTCTACGTCATTCTCTTCATCTCAATCAATTTCAAAACCCTTTCAGAAGGTGACATCGCTGCAGGCTCGAGTGCAAGGCGATATGCCCAAATGGGATGTCGACAACCAGCGGTTCGTATCGAAATACTACACCACTTTCAACGAGAAGCACCGAGCTGTCCTCGACACCGTCAACATGGCAGCCGTCGAGGGTGCTCTCAAATACGCGCAAGCCGAATGCATCAACGCGTCCGTGGTGACCAACTGCAAGCGCAAAAACAATATCCAGTACGTGGTCTTCTACCAGACAACGGTGGTGCAGCCTGCCGCATCGATGGAGTACTACGCCAATACAACGGACGAGTACGAAAACGCCATGGAGCACTGTCCGTTCATGCCAATGGATGGCGGCCAATGTGACCCGAATGCCGATGGCTCATTCCCCGATTTATGCAACCAGTACATCGGAGCTGCCGGCCAACCTGACTTGGGGTTTTGCGTTGGTGCTTCCCTGCAGGATAACGAGGCCATTGCACCGTACCCTCACAACTACTGGTTCTCCTTCCCGAATAGTTGTCCACAAATTCGCTGGAGTGACAAGACTGATGCTTGTCGTTCAGAATTCGCCGGTGGTTTGTGTCCTGTTGGAGTGGAGCCCGATGGTGAGACTTGTACGTTTTCATACGAGGTGCTGGGCTACATTCCGCTGGACGATGTCGTGGGCATCACCTCCTTGACGAATCCAGCCACCGGAGCCAAGTTCACGAACTATTCCGAGTTTTGCACGGCCGGAGGTGTCGAATTCAGCGTCACTGTATCCGAAGATGGCGTCACGTGGCTGGATGGTCTTGATTTCTGGGCCAAACCGGACGACAGTGATGCCAATGCTGAACGCGCGGAAAAGCTGGTGTCTGCTTACAGTGCGCTAGTTGAGAAGAATCTGGTGCTGAGCGACGGTGGAGTGCTGAAGCCTCTGCCCACGACGCGCGAATTGACGGAAATGAATCCTCCTTGCTATGAGAACAGCGAAATCTGTGCCGAGGCCAAGTTTGGCTGCAAACGCTCGTACCGCTCGCAGATTTGCCAGGTCTGCACCTCGACCGATTCGAACTGCATCATGGCCCACCACTTGCAGTAAGAATTCGACTTACCTAGAAAAATGTTTATAGCGGTGATGCGAAGAAACCTAATCTTGAACTGTACGCGTGCAATTACTGCGTGTCCGTGCTGTTGCTGCTTTGATGAATCCAAGCAAACTCGAAGCTGTAATCCACTCCTGTTGTTACGAGCAGGTAGCTGTCAATAGGGATATCAAACAGACCCAAACAAAAATAAACTAACTTACCCATTTGTGGTAACGTGGACTGCATCGTCATCGTAACCCACAGTATGAGCTTTGGCTGTACCATGAAGAACTCTCGTTCTAGCACAAACGCCAGTCGTTTGCAGTGAAGAACGATGCACTAGGCGGTTCAGCACGCATACTGCGGGTTGATACGTTGGGGACATCTTCACGAAGACTGAGTTGAATCCTGTATAGACGAGTATGATCGTGAGCTGGGTCCCACAAATTGTAGCGAATCGTAAAACTTCTTCCTTCGCTTTTGGATTGGCGCGCATGTGAGCACCTCGTGTTCTTCGCAAAAAAAAAACAAAAAAATAACGAACCCGAGCCAGGGTCCAGACATCAAAAGCGTAGCAAATGGCAACGGCCAGCAAACGAATGCTGACAATCCTATTGCCAAAGTGTTGGTGAGGATCGACACAGGAATCGAGATGTAGAGTCCAGCGTACAGCCCCATGTTTATATTCGGACTGTAGAGCCAAATTTGCTCGATTGCACAGTGAGTGTAAATGAAGCATGTCATGATAGCTCGCGCCCACGAAACTCCACTGTGGGCGAACTCTTTCTCGACACTCTCCATTGGCATTGCATCCACCATGGCGACTACAACCAAACTGGGCAGTGGCGTAAATAATAGCACGGCCAACGCCCGCCAAAAGCTGGTGGCTCGAGTGTACTCGTTCATCGCCCGGAAGCTCTCCACTGAATAGAATCCATGTAACTCGACCTGGACAGCCTCCCACTTATGAATAAAGCGAGCTACCGACCTTTTCATCCGCTCGTCAATGCTTGGACGCGCCATGATCGATTGACTCGTTAACGTTGATGTCAAGCTCCGTTGCTATTGTGAAGATGGGGAGGCGACGAGTTATGGTGAACGGGTAAGGTATTTTTGCGCTGCCCCTCGAAATGGACGAACTGGTCGACACAAACTCAGTCTGAAAAACAGAGATCAGGGCTAATATTTTTAATTGAGCTGGAGACAGCGACTTCGTGAAGGAAGTGAACGTACATGTAAGTTGAAAGACGGCCACCAGTTGCTACGAAGAAACCATCAACAACTTAGTTTACACAGCCCAGGCATCAAGAATCTCCTTGCGCTTCTCCTTCAGCTCCGGGTCGCTGCGGTCGTGCACACCGACTGAAATGCCCGGGAAATTGGTTTCCAGCAGCGACTTGAGCTGCGGCAGCTCCTCCTTGGGTGGGGCGTAGGTGCCGCTGTTGTTGTCAATGAGCAGCTTGAAATCGCCTTGCGGTCCCTGTTCAATGTGGAACTCGCCTGCATATTTGACGTTGAACTGCGCCCCCGAGTGGAGCATGTGTTTGGACAGAATGTCCTTAAAGAAAGCGGCCCCCGTCTCCGAGAAGTACCAGCCTGTAGAAATGATGGCGTACGTGAAGAGCACGGGTTTGTCCAGCCGCTTGCCGTCGTGCAGCAGCTTAAAGAAGTCGGCCGGGCCGTCAAACTGTCCGTAGACCGTCTCCGAGTCGTGTTTGTACACGAGCGCGTGCTCTGAGGCCACGGCCTTCCTCAGCACGGGCGCCTCCGGGTGGTCCGGAGAGAAGATCCTCTGCACGGGTTTGTGGTTGTGGTTCCACTCGTTGTCCTGGGCCAAGAAGGCCGGGATGTCGTGCAGCTGCACGTGGTACGCAAAGGACTCGCGCTTCTCTTCATCTGTAGTGGTGTCGGTGATAATGCCGTTGATATAGCTCGAGTGCACCGAGTAGTGCACGGGGCCGACCTGTTTGAGCGCTCCGTCGCCGATGGCCGGCGTCAAATGGGACATCACCTTGACCACAATAGTGCCGGCCGCCTTGTCGTTGCGAGTGATGGGCAGCTCGAACGTCGTCTCGGCACCGTCCGTGTTGGCCGCCGTGAACTGCGTCTGGCCCAGGGCGTCGTCGCCGTCCATATCCTTGTCCAGCAGGTAGAGCTTGCACAGCGTGTCGGGCCGCACGTTCTGGAAGAAGAACTTCTCGTTCCACACAGGCTCGCGCGTGTCGAAGATGGGCCGCGTCCAGGCCACCTTCTGGCCGGCCACCTCGATGAGTGCGTAGGCGTCACTGGAGGCCACGTGGCCCTTGAGCGCGGCCTTCATGCCGAAGTAGTCGCCGGCCGCAATGTCTTTGGCCTCGACGATCTCGAGCTCGACGTCCAGGACCGAGTGCTCGGAGGTGGGTTTAGACTCGACGGCCGGCGTGGCCGAGGGGTAGAAGAGGAGGAGGAAGCTTGGCCCATGGCTGATGTGTGCGGGAGACGGAAGATTGACGAATGACTCGGATACCGAAGAGGATCGGGTCTGGTTGAAGTGGCGACCTGATTTTTGACTGCTGATTGGCAGTTGGGTGAGACATAGCCGAGTGGAAATTATTTGCTGAGCCGGGCTGCAGTGCTGGAAGCTCGGTCGAGTTGTCTTGAATTTGAGGTGGAGAAGCTTTGGACTCCACGTCGGAAACGCCACGCGTGCATTTACTAGTGGCAGACAAATTTTGCGTGATAAACTATGACTGGCATAGGAAACTGCATGGAGCAATGGCTTCGGCAGACCTGCCTAAATCAGAGCTGTGTCTGAGTTTCCGTCGTCGGCCAAGCGAGAGCTGCTTAACGTCCAGAGCTGGCTGCCATCTGCCAGCGTACGCAGGTGAGTCGCTGGGCACGCAGATGCCATTGACCTCTGTCCTGAACGGAAAGACCAACACGAAGCGAGTACTTCCAGGCCTGGCAGTCGAAAGTGGGCGACCTACTCACCCCAATTCATCAGGCCAGCTTCACTACATGTAGGCCCTAGCATTGCTTGGCATACTGGGCCCCAGCATGCCTGGATCTCGTGTGAATCAGGATTGTGCTCGCTCTTGTGCGTCTACAATTTCCAGCCGTAATCTGTTCAGATGGATACTTTCATGTCGCAGATGATCCGAGGTACGTGGCATGGCGATCTTATCTTCCAGTCTTACTTTCCAATCCGACGCCTCAGTCGCACCTCTTCAAGCACCAAACGCACCATGGGCCAAACCTCCTCTTCCTCTTCTTCTCACGCTGGCGCCGCCGTCCCCGAGCACTCGGTCCTGGACGTCGAGCTCGAGATCATCGAGGCCAAAGACATTGCGGCCGGCGACTACTTCGGCATGAAGGCCGCGCTCAAGGGCCACGTGGCCTCCAGTGACGCCTACGCACTCATCGAGGTGGCCGGCCAGAAGGTGGCCTGGACGCGGCCCATCTTCGACACGCGCGAGCCTGTGTGGAACGAGAAGTTCTTCTTCCAGAACGTGCGGCCCGACACGCTGTGCAAGCTCTACCTGCTGGACAAGGATATGGACGGCGACGACGCCCTGGGCCAGACGCAGTTCACGGCGGCCAACACGGACGGTGCCGAGACGACGTTCGAGCTGCCCATCACTCGCAATGACAAGGCGGCCGGCACTATTGTGGTCAAGGTCAAGTCGCGCGCCACCAAGCCGCACGGAGACGGCGCCTTGACGCAGGCCGGACCCGTGCACTACTCGGGCCACTTGAGTCTCACGACGGGCATCATCACGCAGTCCATGACGGACGACGACAAGCTGCAGTCCTCGGCCTACCACGTGCAATTGCACAACATCCAGCAGTTCCTGCCTAACGACCACGAGTGGAACAAGAACTACCCGACCATCCAGAAGATTTTCTCCCCGGACCATCCGGAGTCGCCTGTGCTGAGGAAGGCCATTGCCACGGAGCACGCGGTGATCTACGGCCATGGATCGACGACCCAGTACGGCGAGCTGAAGGAGCCGTCCGACTTTTTCAAGCTCGTGCACAACGGCCGTCGTCTTGACAAGCCCGTTTTGTTCACGTACGCTATTACTCCTACGGGTTGGTACTTCTCCGAGACGGGTGCGGCCTTCTTCAAGGACATGCTGTCCAAGCACATGCTGCACTCTGGCGCCGCGTTCGCTGTCAAGTACGCGGGCGAGTTCCACATTGAGAAGAGCCACTTCGGCAAGTACAAGCTGGTCATCGACAACAACAGCGGCACGTACGCCCCGCCCAAGGCGGATCTGCCCAAGCTCAGGGCCATCTTCGAGAACAACTTCCCGGGCATTTCAGTTGAGGCGAAGGACCGCGACGACGAGGAGCTGAAGCAGGCGCGCCAGGAGATCCTGGATGGATGGGCATAGAGAGACTCTCCATGTTGATGGCCATGTAGTGCGACTGCACGGGCCATATCGTCCAAGTAATATACACTCCCTTTGTGTAGTCTATCTGCTGCGTGGTGCTTGCATAATTCTATTGTAGTGAAGAGAACGAAGGTTTATAAACGCCGTACGGATTATATCGACGACAATGGTTACCTACTCTAGCGCTGCTACGAAGGCGGATGGCATCACTGCTAAAGCTAGCTCGCATCTTTTCCCCTTCTTCGAAACGAGGTTAACACAACGGAAACCTACGCCCACGAGTCCAGGATCTCTTTTCGTGTCTTTTGCAGGTCTTCGTCTTCGCGGTCCAGCGCGTCAACCGAAATACCTGGGAAGTTGTTTTCAATAAGAGCCTTGAGTTGCGGTAAATCTGCTTTGGGCGGTGCGTACGTGCCGCTATCATTGTCAATGACGAGCTTCGGCTCGCCAAAAAGATAGTTGTCAACGCGGAACTCGCCAGCATACCTGTTCAAAAAACGAAATGCGCATACGATAAGACACAACATACTTGTCTGTCACGAAAGAAAAACGTACAGAACAGAGAAAGCAGCACCCGAGTGCAGCATGTGCTTCGACAGCATGTCCTTGAAGAACGCAGCACCCGTCTCGGAGAAATACCAACCGTTCTTGGTGATGACGTAAGTGAAGAGCACGGGTTTCTCCTGGCGCCTTCCGTCGTGAATGAGTTTGAAGAACTCAGCAGGAGACGAGATCGCCCCATACTTGGTGTTGTTCGGACCGTGCGTGTAAATCACAGCGTGCTGGGTGAGAATCGCCTGACGTAGCACAGGTGACTCCGGGTAGTCGGGCGAAAAAATGCGTTGGATCGTCGGGTAGTTCTTGTTCCATTCTTGATCCTTAGGCAAGAAGTGCGGGATGTTGTGCAGTTGAATGTGGTAAGCCAGCGACTCAATCTTGGCAGCGTTCGACGTCGACATGGTCATGAGTCCGGCGGTCACACTCGAGTGCACCGAGTAGCGAACCGGGCCAACCTCGCGGAACCAACTGGTCCGTTCAGGATGCACCGGGTGCGATTTCACCTGCACTCAACAACTTGTGTCAGGTCTCACCTCCAGCAAAACCTCATTATAAAATCACCACCGACCTTGACCACAATGGTACCGGCATTTCTGCCATTGAGCGAAATTGACAACTCGAACGTCGACTCGGTGCCGTCCGTATTGGCCGCCGTGAACTGCGTCTCCCCCAGCTCATCATCAGCATTCACGTCCTTGTCGAACAGGTACAACTTGCACAGAGAGTCTGGCCGGACGTTCTTGAAGAAAAACTTTTCGTTCCAAACAGGCTCCAGAGTGGAGAAGATGGGGTGCGTCCAGGCCACTTGTTGGCCATCCACCTCAATGATCGCATAAGCGTCACTGGAGCTCAATTGGCCCTTCATAAGGGCTGTGACGCCCAAATAGTCCCCGGCCACGATGTTCTGGCAAAGAGGAACTCATTAGTACATGATAACGAATGGTATTATACTTCAGTAAGACGTTTTTTATTTCGCACTTTGGCGGACACGATTTCCAGCTCCACGTCCAGTAGGGCGCCCTCGGGCAGGTCGGACTCGTCGGACGGCAGTGGGAACAGCGTTGGGGTCGAGCGACGTGGGGCCGGCAACGCCCCGTTCGAAGCGGCTTGACCCATTAGTTCTTGGGCTGGCAAATTCCGATCTGATCTGCCTTGAAAACTATGCACCACGAAACCCGAACCCACGTATTATACCGTTCTTCAATGTGTAGGTGTATTTTTTGGCTAACTGTATTATGCATGTCACGTTCCCCCCGACCAGGCCCTTAGGTACTGGTCCCTTAGGTACTGGTAGGTAAGTAGGAAAAAATACAGCATACTGTATGCTGTATTTTTTCACTGGTAGGTAAGTAGGAAAAAATACAGCATACTGTATGCTGTATTTTTTCCTACTTACCTACCAGTATTTCCTTTGTGCCCACGCATCTAGAATCCCCTGACGAGTTTGTTGCAATTCTTCGTCATGTTGGTCCACCGCTTCGCATTCGATGCCAGGAAAGTTGTTTTCCATGAGAGCTTTGACGTTGGGCAGATCTTCCATCGGTGGTGCGTAGGTGCCGCTGTTGTTGTCGATGATGAGTTTGGGTGCGCCTGACGTGTCATTGTCAACACGGAACTCTCCAGCGTATCTGTTCAAAGAGTACAATTCACGGGTTAGTACTTCTAGGAGTTGCGAGTTTATATCGAGAACAACCACGTACAAGACGGAGAAGGCGGCGCCCGAGTGCAGCATGTGCTTTGACAGCATGTCCTTGAAGAAGTCGGCGCCCGTTTCCGAGAAATACCAGCCCTTGTTCGTGATGACGTACGTGAAGAGCACTGGTTTGTTTTCACGTCTGCCGTCGTGGATCAGCTTGAAGAGGTCGGCAGGAGACGACACGGAGCCGTACTTTGTATTTTCCGAGCCGTGGGAGTAGATAACAGCGTGTTGCGCCAAGATCGCTTGTCGGAGAAGGGGTGACTCCGGGTGGTCTGGGGAGAAGATCCGCTGAATCGTCGGGTAGTTCTTGTTCCACTCGTGCTCCGTTGGCAGAAACTCGGAGATGTTGTGGAGCTGGACACGGTACGCCAGCGATTCGAGTCTTCGGTCGTTGGACGAGAGCATGGAGAGGATCCCCGCGCCCACGCTTGAGTGGACCGAATAACGAACAGGACCGACCGCACGAAGCAGCTCGTTGTCGACAGAAGTCGAAGGGAGGGATTTGGCCTGCAAAACACGACAGGGAGATAAGTTTGTGTGAAAGAGGACGGCAAGTAGCACGACGAACGCACCCGGATCACGAGGATGCCTGCTTTGTTGTCGCCTAAGGTGATCGGTAACTCGGAAATCAGTTCGTCGCCACCTGTATTCTCCACCGTGAACTGCGCCACTCCAAGCTCGTCGTCCGCATTCACATCCTTGTCGAACAAAGACAATTTGCACTGCGAACCAGCACGGACGTTTTCGAAGTAGAACCTCTCATTCCACGCAGGCTTGAGCGTACCGAAAATGGGTCGCGTCCAGCCCAGATTCACGCGTCGATCTCGATCGTCACGTAGGCATCGCTCGACGATAGTTCACCGCGGAGTGCAGCCGTCCAGCCGAGGAAGTCACCCGCTTCAATGTTCTGAAAGCAAAAGCAATAGGAGTTAGTTTAGACGAAAGCACTTTGCTTGGGAAGTCTCCATTCAGAGAATACTCACGTTCGCAGCCACGATTTCGACTTCCAAGTCGAGCAAGGCGCTCTCAGGCATACCCAGCGGTGACATTGCGGCAGACGAGTATATAGTGATGGAGAGCACGCGGGGGAATTTAAATCTGCCGGCGCGCGTGTACACACCACAAATTGCTGTGTGGGTGAATGTTTACAGGCAGTCAACCGTCTCAGCGCCAGTCCTGTAATCCAGCGCTCGAGACCTGAGGCCCGCCAACGATTTGCAAGTTTGTCAGCAGGCATTGGGCACCGCAATTTCAATGCGTGAGTCTGCGACTACAGTACATGTACGTTGCTGCGTTGTCAACGTATCAATAATGTCTTGCGTGCATGTAGATACATGTACCACCGCGTAGTGTCGCTCGTCAAGTCCACCGTTTTTTTCTTGTTGCTACTTCAGAAACAATGAGAATCCACCGCCTCTGTAGCTCCTAAATGTCATTTGTCGTAGGTGGATCTTCGAGCCGAGTACATGTACATGCATCTAAGTGCATGTAGCTCGACCAAAAAGTATCCGCACACAAAAGAGCAACCCTTGGCAAGCGCTTCTCGATTGATGAAAGGCAATTGTGTCCTTCTTGTGTCCACTCACTCGACGTCCCACCTCGGTCACTGGATATGGTAGAGCCGGAAAGCGTCAACGCGACGACGTCAAACCTGCAACAAGGTCTACAGTACACAAACTTGTGGCTCACCAGAAGGCCACACAAGGCTTGTGCTCCTTTGCGCCTCAGCGTTCTGCCTTCGCTCTCTCCTTTGCATCCGCACGACAGCGTCACTGTCCCGCGCCAAGGTCTCGGACGCCAACTCGGACAGAATCGCCCTGCTGTCAGCAGTTGTCTGTGATCCCAAGGCAGGCACACGCTTCAAACATCGGCAGCTGGCGACTGTGTCGGCTTGCCGCGGATTTTCGCCGGCGTCGCTGCGTCCCAGCTGGAGCTTCAGCTTCCTGCTGGCCGACGAACTGTGTTATTAGAGTGACAACCACGTGACGAATCGACACCAACCCAAGGCACTGACCGATCAGCACGGTGCGGTGCAGGGTAGGCACGCCGTTTCGACGCTAGCAAGCGGAAGTTGATCGCTGCATTTCGGAGACCGCACGACGTCGCGACGAAGCGAGCCGGAGTGTCGTGTCAGCGGAGACTCACCCGATACAATGTATCATACATGTACACTCCAAGCAGCTGGAGCGAGGCTGCCCTCCATAGAGCACCTTGTCCAGTTGGTCGGCACCGAAAACGCCCTTGCTGTCCATGCCGGTCTCTGCCACTTTCGGTCGCGACGACAGCTGGACGCCTTGCATCCGAGCTGGCCGCCAGCAACGAGCCGCTCGGTCCGAATGCTTTTCAACTTGGTGGCCTGGTAATCCTGCACATCTTCTACAACGCGTCCACAGCCGTCGACACCGCGCTCCCGGACGACAGATGGGGCCGCGACCATGTTTGCAACGGACCTTCTCTCCGATATGCCTCCGTTCACTTCCGCTCTCGCGCTTGAGCTCGCACGACCTCCCCATTCTCTTCTCGCTCAACGATGAAGGTCTTTTCGTTGGGGCTCGCGATCTGCGCGGCGCTGGCCGTCACCTCGGAGCTCACGGAAGCCAAGGGCGCCACGATCTGCGAGACGGGCTCCGGGTTCGCCGACACGGGCGACAACTACAGCAGTGAAGCTCCGGCGGCCACCACGACCACGGTCTCCGCTTCGGCCGGCAGTGATGCTACCCACGTGGCCGGTTCCAGCTTCGTCGCAGGCAGCGATGCGACTCAAACAACTGGATCTGATGGTGGAGATGTCAACCAAGTTGGTGCCTCCAGCTCCACTGCTGGAAGTGGTAGCACTCAATCCATGGCCGGTTCCAGCTCGACCAACAGCTACGATTCCCCTGTAACCAGCTCGACCGGAAGCGATGGCACGACCACCAGCCAAACGGACGACTCGACGACGCAGGGTGACGACGACTCCACCCCGACCAAGGGAGACACGAACAGTGCAGCGGGTGGGGATGACAAGGCAGGTTCCAGTGACAATGACATTAATGTCGGCGACGATACCACCTCGGCTGGCAGTGATGTTAGCAGTAGTGCCTCGACGGAGGGTGGTGCTGGATCTACGAAGCAAGACACCAACGGTGGAAACTCGTCTGTGGATGCAGCGGACTCGGCTGCTTCAGCTCCGCGCGACGTTGTTCAGAATGGATCGGATGTCGCGGGTAGCAGTAGCGAGACTGGACAGCAGGACGTCGTGGACAGCAGCGTGAACGGTTCCAAGACCTCCAGCGGTAGCACTGCGGGGCAACATAGTATTGTCGACAGCGGTGTCGGCTCGAAGGCTTCAACCCCCACAACGACCTCGCATGTGTCGTCGGCGTCGGGATCATCTCCAGCTCAGACGACGACCTCGTCTTCCTCCGACACGACTACGACCCAGTCCTCCACGAATGGATCAACTTCCTCTTCGGACTTGGTTCCGGCACAGACATCCAACACTGGATCGACGGACACAGTCCCGACCCAGTCCTCCACTAGTGCATCCAAGGACACAACTCCGACGCAAACGTCCACCGCTGGATCAAACTCGTCAACGGACACCACTCCGATTCAGCAGACATCCACTGATGCCTCTGCGTCTACCGGTTCGGCTCCGACGCAAACCTCCATCGCTGGATCAAACTCTACGGCGGACTCCACTCCGATTCAGCAGACATCCACTACGGGTTCCACCTCCTCCACTGATTCAATTCCGACCCAGTCATCCGTTTCGTCCTCGGGCTCCTCGAATGGCTCCTCGGCCCAAACTTCGGCTTCAGGATCCTCCGGTGACTCGACTCCGAGCCAAAGTTCTGCTTCGGCCTCATCTGCATCTTCGACTCCTACGCCGACATCGGCATCGGCCTCCACCTCCTCGGATGCGTCAACGGCGTCTTCTACCTCGGCTGCTTCGTCGGCATCGGCTTCTGCGTCTAGCTCGTCCTCTCGATCCTCGTCTTCGTCATCATCTACCTCGTCGTTCACCAAGGTTACGCACCTGGGCGTGCGCGTGCAAGGTGACATGCCGGAGTGGAATGAAGAGCACCAGCGCTTTGTGTCATCCTACTACGACACGTTTGACGAGAAGTACCGAGCGGTCATGGACACCGTCAACATGGCGTCTGTCGAAGGTGCTCTCAAGTACGTGCAGGCCGAGTGCATTAACGCATCGGTCATTACCGACTGCGAGCGTAAGAACAACATCAAGTACGTGGTCTTCTACCAGACGACGGTAGCGCAGCCGACTGCTGCCATGGACTACTATGTCAATGCCACGAACGAGTACGTCTTCGCGGTCGAGCACTGCCCGTTCATGGCCATGGACGGTGGTCAGTGCGACCCGAACTCGGACGGGTCCTTCCCGAACGTGTGCAACCAGTACATCGGTGCTGCCGGCCAGCCCGACCTCGGCTTCTGCGTTGGCGGTACTCTTCAGGACAACGAGGCCATCGCGCCGTATCCGCACAACTACTGGTTCTCCTTCCCCAACAGCTGCCCTCAGGAGCTCTGGGACGACAAGACGGACTCGTGTCGTGAGAAGTACGCCGGCGGTATGTGTCCTGTCGGAGTGGAGCCTGATGGAGTGACGTGCACGTTCTCGTACGAGATTTTGGGCTACATTCTGCTGGACGACGTCGTCGGCATCACGTCCATGGTGAACCCGCTCACGGGCAAGAAGTACGCCGACTACTACGAGTTCTGCGAGGCTGGAGGCATCGAGTTCAGCGTCTCCATCGTCACTTCTGTGACTTCTCTGCTTAGCAATATCCTGGGCAGCGTCGTCTCTTTAGTGGAGGGTCTGGACTTCTGGTCCAACCCGGGCGACAGCGACGCCAACGCCGCGCGTGTGGAGAAGCTCGTGTCTGCGTACGATCTGTTGGTGTCTACCAATGCCACCACCAGCGACGGCGGTCTGATGCGCGCGCTGCCCACGATGGACGAGCTCTTGGCGTTGAACCCTCCGTGCTACCAGAACAGTCCGCTGTGTGCCGAGTCCGAATTCGGCTGCAAGCGCTCGTACCGGTCGCAGATCTGCCAGGTCTGCACGTCGGACGACTCGGGCTGCGAGAAGCAGCAGTAACCGAGTACTTTGCTGGTTGTAGAACGAAATAGCAGTGAGACGTTAGTGTAATGAATGGCCTGTGGTCCTTTTCGTCATGGTCTCATTTGGTGCAAGTTGAAGTTGCATCCTATCCAACATCTTACGGCTGAAAGTTGTATGAAATCCACTAGGTATTTGGTGTACGACACGTATTTGTACGCTACTTCACATTTGTATTGGCATTTTCTCTTAGCATATCACTCTTCGCCGCGTGGACGTCATGGCGCTGCTGGCCACGCTACAGCGTTACAGCCCTCGGCAATACATCGCGTGCCTGCTATTGTTCACGCTCTTCCTCGCCGTGCGTACCCTTCGGCGTATTGGCCGTGTAACCTCCTGAAAATGTATAATGTTATTAAATTTGTTATTTTTTTTAGATAATCGGCCAGCTACAAGTGCTCCTCGTGTTGCTGGTGATCTCCCTCCCCGTGCTGATTTACTTCCGCTGGGTGTTTCGTCAACAGCAACATCATGGGGTCACGTACGTCCCGGAGTTGAGAAATTTCTTACTAAAACTGAATTTGTTGACAATTATTATTGTTTTTATTGCCTATTTTGCAGAGACCGAGAGATCGAGCAGCTCCTGAGGACGTTCCTGGGTGGGGCAGTCATCTTGCCGGCCTTGGCCCTTGTTGGCCAGCTCATTCTGGGCCCGTTGTTCGCTGCCGTGTGTTTTTACGACCAGCGGATCTCTATTCAGAACCAGTTACACAAGTACATTCACGCCCCGGCCGCAGCGTCCAGAGACGCCCCAGTGCATGGCCCGAAGCTGTCCAAGATGCTCATGAGTCTGAAGCTGGACAAGACCTTTGGCTACTATTTGTTCTTGTTCGGCCTGTCCTATGTGGTGGCCGGACTTGTGGAGGAGTTCCTCAAGTACTGGATCGTTCAGGGCACATGCTGCTGTGGCAGTTCACGACGCGTCTGCTGCTTGCGTAGCTTGTTTTGCTGCTGTAAAAGTAAGAATGGGTCGGTGCCAGCGTTCACGACGCTGAAGCAGCGCCAACAGCGACACGGAGCTATTCGAGGCATGATGTGTCATCCAAGTCGTCTGCTGTTCTACCATCGTCCACATGCCAACCATGCGTTCGTTGTGTTTTTGGCGGTGCTTGCTGGTGCGTTGGGATTTTCCGTGATGGAAAACTTGGGGTTCTCATTAGCAGCCAAGACATTTCGCGGTAAAATTTCTACCGCAGCTTTGCGCACTATCTCGAGCACACCACTCCACTGCATTTGTGGTGGTATTACGGGTGTGCGTGTGGCGGAACGGCTTTTGGCTCATCGCCAGGGTGGAAATGAGCAACGAGGTACAAATGCTGCAAAGACAGATCTTGGACGCTGGCGCACAAAGCTGTCGGTAATTTTTCCGGCTGTGCTTATTCACGGCACGTTTGATGCACAACTTTTCCTTCTGATGGCATTTGTATCGGATAAAATGGAGGCTGCCCACCCAACGACGTATGGTGTTGTGCTGCCAACAATCCTCTCGTCTATCGTTATGCTCGGAAGTTTTGTGTATTTGCGGCGGAAGTTGCATGCCATGGAGAACAAAATGAACGAGACAAGATATATGCACGTGGCTGTCGACCTTGAGTCCGGCGAACGATTAGGAGCGGTGAATGGAGGCTTTGGAGATGAAATGGATTTCTTTGGCAATGATGACGATGACCAGAATGATGACAGCGAAGCTGAAGAGGAAACGTTCGTTCAAGGCGGCAACCGCAAGGTCCGATCCGTTTTCGACATGTAGTAAGGCTTAGACTAGCGACATGTTGTGGTGCCGTTCGCGAGCCGAAAGTAGATGCGATTGACGTTACTTTGAGCGTGTGATATGGTGCAAGTCGCAAGGCTTCTTGGTCGTCCTGTGGTATTACGCTTTAATTCGGCTTTGAGGATTATGCGTTTGCCTATTCCTATCCGTGCGCGCGTTCTGTGCGGGCAACGGACCGATATGAATTTAGCTGGCTGCAGAGGATCATTCCAAGGACGATGGATCCATGCATTAGTTGCCGGTCAGAAATACTCTCCATGTGCTATGTTAGGCCTGTACTCTCGTGACCAGAACTCGAAGACTTGGTGGCCAAGAGATGGAAGACTGGGCTAGGCTGTGGGCTTCTTGAGAACGCTAGACCATGTCACCGGATGCTCATTCCTCAATTTCCTACAGCAACCAACAGCCTTCAAGCCTCTAAGCAACAATGCAGTTCGAGCCGCCGACCAAGGAAGCCGATGTGACGGTCAACATCACCGACGCTGATAGCAGCAACCAGGGTGTCGATTCCAATGGCATTGTGACTGGCCGCTGGAAGACAGGCGTCTTCGGCTTCACCGACTCGATGGTTCCCAATGGTACGTGGTGCATCACCCACTGACACCGGACCTTGCACTGTTCTAACCTTATCGTTACAATGCTCAGGTGTCATGTCTTGCTGCTGCCCCGGCCTCGCGGTGGCTCAGGTCTCCGCTCGTCTCGGCCTGATGCCGTTCTACCACGTGCTCGGCCTGTTCGGAGGCCTCTACCTGGTTGCGCTCATCTCAGCAGCGACCCACAGCGGCTTCTTCGACTTTCTCTTCTGGCTGTGCGCTGTCATCTCGGCGCTCTGCCTCATGCGCATGCGTTGGCGCATCCGAACGCTCTTCAGCATCCCCGGGTCGCACGCGGAAGACGCCGCGTTCAGCTTCTGCTGCGGCTGCTGCTCCATCGCGCAGATGGCTTCCCATGTCGAGTCGTATGAGCCGGGCACCTTTGCCTTTGCTCCGCGCGCAACGCTCCAGGGCTACTCGCTCAACTAAGACAAGGAAGGAAGGCGTTGACTAGAACCTGAGCTGAAGCTTTCCGGCGCGACGAACACAACTACATCTAAGACAATTGCTTAATCAAAGAATGAATACTACACTTTATTCACATTAGTATCTATGGACTCAGGCACGGTCTCCGTTAAACGTCCTCGGTGTTGATGTACTATACAGAGCTGGCAGCTCAACTTGGTGGCCGAGTGTCGGCGGCATGTGGATGAATGAGTTCTTTTTCAGCAGGATTGGCGCGCCGCAATGCGGACTTCTGGCCGGTTCTTCTTGTCGAGGGCGTCGCGCTCGCTCTTGGCTCGGTGGTGCGGCGACTTCTTGTTGTTGACGGAGGTCGGGGATGGGCTGCGGGACTTGGCGCTCCGGTCCGTGTGGCTCACCAAGACGGCGGCGTGCGGGGCGATGGTCACGAGGTGGTTGGCGAACATGGCCGTTTTCATCTGCGTGGTTGGGCGCGAGTCGTGGAGTGAGAGCGGCGCCCGATGGCCAACTTCAACAGCTATGCTGGACTTTTCGTCGCCACGTCAGATGGTAGGCCGGCCGAAGGTCGCGAACGGAGGCGATGGCTACAGTGAAGAGCAGTGGCTGGTTGGCCATCAGCCTGGGTTCACCCGGAGTTCTTCATGGAGCCCTTGGCAAGGAGCTCTGACTCAGAGTCTGAGCAACGAGGCTCCGCTTTCGCGCTCCATTTTGTGGGGCTGGAACGGCCAAGTTGAAGACTTGAAAGACACGCAGAGCGAACGCGTCAGCGATCGTAGTGTTGGTGCAGCGAGCGAGCCGTAGCCAGTGGATGATGCAGCCTACACGCCACAGGTTCGCAGACGTCGTCGGTTGTTGCTGCTTAGCGGCATCGTCTACAACCTGAGACTCGATGATTACCGAGCGTTGGAAGATCGCACGTCATGCGGCCGATACATGGCTTCAACATGTTGTTGGTCTCCGCTCTGTTGTTGGGCCAACAATGTTGGCAGACGACAGCCAGCCATTTCGCAGCGAGGACAACTGCCACGTGGTTAACTGGCACGCCTGTCGACGGTTCAACTGCCGAAAGTAGGCTCACATTGACTAAAATCCGGAAGTGTATGTACTGGGGATATATCGCTACAATATCATGCGACTAACACACGCGAGGAAGCGCCATGCCATCATCCATGGACATGACTAGCAAATCCGGCCCCGGATTTTTAATCGATTTCCTCTCAGGAAAGTCCCGAACCGGTGACGTTATGGCGCTTTGCACGACGCCAACCATTTCCAAGCTGCTCTTATTCATTTACATATAAAAATGTAATGGAGACTTTGGTTCACGCTATTTGCTCACTCGCACCTTCTTCCAACATCTGCGAGCCGCCAGATCAGCCTGTTTGTTCCCAAAAGACATTGAGCACCAGTAGTGATGATGGTGCACCTCGACAAGCTGGATTCTCAGCGCACAAGCCAGGCGTCTAGTCTTTGCGCCTGCGTGGAGGTTGGCAGCTTATGTCGATTTCATTCTCGAACTCGCGCTCGTCTTCACAAGCCAAACACAGCCACTCAGCGCACAGTCAACTCCAAATGTTCTCCAACCACCTCGTGACCATCGCCCCACACGCCGCCGTCATGGTGGGCCCCACCACTGATCGCAACGCCAAGTCCCGCACTTCGGCGTCAAAAAGCTCCTCCAAAGACACGAAAAAGCACCGAGCCAGGAGCGAAGACACGAGCAACACCAAGGACTCCACTGAAGTTCGTATCACAGCCCGCCAGTCTGCTTGATCTGCGGCGTTTTAAGCATGAAGCGAAGATCGGTCGTCCTGTACCATAACCTCTGTAAATACACGTCGAAGCTTAGCTCTACTATGCCGATACGACTTGCTATCCTTCTCTGTCTCGCAAGTTGCAAGTCGCAAACAGTATTTACCAAACGCAGCTAACGATCGCTGCAAGAGTGAAAGCGACACTTTAATTGTCCAGCGCCCCAGTCTCCATCAGTGTGTTCTCTTGTGTGGGTAGGCCTCGCTTAGCTTTTGGCCATCTCAGCTTGAGTTGTCTAGAGAAGATCGAGCGTTGGGAGCGATTTCGTGCAGCCATGTTCGCAGCTGCAGCTGCCAGCTTCGTGAGGGCTCTCCCTGGAAGTTGTTGGTACAACGCACATGGCGTATTGCCGATATATTATGACACGCATTTTCAGGCGGGCATTTCGTCGCGTTATCACTGCGACAGAGATGTGAACTTTGGAAAGTCCTGCTGGAATTTCCACTTCCAAGTCCGGCACTCGATGATGATCTCAATGTCAATGATTTATGGAGACCAAGAATATGACGATGCAATTGTGGAGACAGCCGGATACTCCACGCGAATCTCACAAAGTATCGTGTTGGCGAAACGAGAGTTCGAAAACGAGTTCATTCTTGAACTCGCAGTCCTCAAGTCGCAGCAAAATGTTCACCAACCACCTCCTAACCATCGATCCCTGCGCCGCCGCAGTCGTAGGTCCAACGTCCAAACCCCGAAACTCATCCACCCCACCCAATTCAAACCAAGAAAAGCAAAACCTACCGACAAGAAAATTGACACGCAAAAAAAGCTGTAAGAAGGCAACAAGTTGAAGTGGTGTGTTCCACACTAAAATGTAGTCATCATTCGCGTCCACTACAGATACAATAATTGTTCATCCTTCCCTATCATAATCCAAACACTCGACACTACAAGTACCGGTATGGGCGACAAGTACGACCGCCAGCTGCGTCTGTGGGGCGCCGAGGGCCAGCGCCGCCTGGCCAACACGCACGTGCTGCTCGTGGGCTCGTGCGCCACCGGCTCCGAGGCGCTCAAGAACTTGGTGCTGCCGGGCGTGCAGCGCTTCACGATTCTGGACGACGCGATGGTGTCACTGGCCGACGCCACCAACAATTTCTTCGTCACAGCGAGCGCCGTGGGCCAGTCCAGGGCCGAAACGGTGGCCAAACTGCTGCTGGAGATGAACGCGGACGTGGCCGGAAGCGCGCGCCACGCTGGCCTCAAGCAGGTGCTGCGGAACGAGCCCCAGTACTTGGACCAGTTCGATCTGGTGCTGGCCACGCAGCTAGACGAGCGGGCCACGACCCAATTGGCCGAACTCTGTCTGACCAAGAGGATCCCACTGCTGCTGGTGACGTCCTACGGCTTTCTGGGGGCGCTGAGGCTGCAGGTGGCCCAACACGCCATCGCAGACGCCAAACTGGACCCGCCACGCCACGAACTGAGTCTCTCCAAGCCTTTCCCGGCTTTAGAGAAGTTTGCAGAGAGCTTCGACTTGAAGTCGCTGTCTAGTATTGAACACGCACACGTTCCTTTTGTGGTGCTGTTGTTGCAGGCCATGAAGCACTGGAAGGAGACCCATGCAGGAAAACCGCCGGCCACGTTCCCGGAGAAGGACGCGTTCAAGAAGAGTCTGCAGGAAATGGCGTGGGGCCCGTCGGGCCATGAACTCAACTTTATTGAAGCCGCCGAGAACGCGTACAAGGCCTATGTCCCGCCTCAAGTTCCCGACGAAGTTGCGCCCGTGCTGGCCGCGGCGGCCTCGCACACAGCCTCGGTGGAAACGCTAGAGAAGACCAAGGATACCCGGGAGTTTTGGCTCTTGGCCCATGCACTGGCAGAGTTTGTCGCGAAGAACGATGGAGTTCTGCCGGTGACGGGAGTGGTTCCTGATATGACGGCGTCGACAGAAGCGTACGTCTCGCTGCAGGAGCTGTATGTGAAAAAGGCAAAGGAGGACGCGACTCAAGTCCATGAGATTCTGCGGAAACGGTTGCAAGAATTGAAGTTTTCGGAGGACAGTGTCTCGTTCGAAGCAGTGGCGGCGTTTTGTAAGAACGCCCCGAGTGCCGGTATGCTGGATACGCGCAGCCTTGCACAAGAGTACAAGCACGTGGACTTATCGAGCGTGGATCTGGAGGATGAAGATCATGAGCAGTCGCCATTGATTTGGTACTTCATGCTCCGTGCAGTGGCTGCTTTTGTGTCAGAGTTTAACCGCTACCCAGGCTCGGAGGATGCAGCTGCCACGCAAGATGGCACGTGGCTTGTATCGAAAGCCAAGTCACTGGCCGCTGGTAGCGACGTGGCGGGCTGGATCAACAACGACCACGCACTGGAGATGACCCGATCGTGCCAGGTTGAGCTGCACAACGTAGCTGCTCTTATGGGTGGTGTTGCCGCGCAGGAAGCCGTCAAGCTTATCACGCACCAGTTCGAGCCACTCAACCACACCTATCTGTTCAATGGAATCTCGGGTGTGGCTGCAACCTACCAGCTTTGAGTTGCTCACCCAGCGGGCATTTTTCGGACATTTGTTGGCCGGCAAGATATCTATCTCAATTCAATTCAACTGTCAAGGCATGGTATTGATACTGGTGCTTGGATAGCCTCTTGTTCTCTCTGTGTCTGCACGACGAAATTCATGTAGTCGCCCTGCATTTCCCACTACTACTTCTAACGCAAAGACGT
This sequence comes from Phytophthora sansomeana, assembly GCA_032158285.1. Taxonomy (NCBI): domain Eukaryota; phylum Oomycota; class Peronosporomycetes; order Peronosporales; family Peronosporaceae; genus Phytophthora; species Phytophthora sansomeana. The sequence continues at coordinate 194,278 of JAPDHH010000237.1, forward strand.
TCTTGCTCATTGTCGCGGCCGCCTGCTCACGTGCACATCTTACCGTCCCTGGCTGCCGCCTCTCTTCTTCTTGGATTTCTTTGGGTTTTTGTGGTTTGTCTGTTTCGGAATGTGCCTGGTTGTTTTCCGTAGAACTCGGTCGCTGCTCTTGCCTCTGACTCTGTCGTTCCAGTTCTTGTCGCTCTTGAACGCAACGCGAACAGAAGCACTTGAACTTGTACTCGCGCAAATTTGCCTCTCGCGTCTGCACGTTCATGTCGACATCGATGTAGCAGATGCACAGCTCCTCTCCTTGCTGAATGTCCCGGATAGCAACAACATGGCCATCGCCATTGCTGGTGTACAATACGGTGCAGTTTGGGTCGCAGCTGTGGTTCATGGTGCAGATTATTGGGAACAGTGCTGTGCCTTCAATGCTGGGATAACCCAGTGGCATCAATGGGTCGTAGTCGCTGTTCACAACACCGTTGTTCCTCTCAAGACGCTCCTGTGCCTGCAGAAATTGCAATCGCTCTTCCTCCCATTCCAAGACGTGCCGTACACTTGCAACCAGCGCCTGATCGCTATCAGTCAGTTGTGGCTGTATCTTCGGAGACGCTTGCCCGTCGCTGTGGACGTGATCTGGGTCGCCAGCTGCCAAATCGTTTTGCACATCAGGGTCCAAGATGTCAATACATGCGTGGAACGGGTGATCTACTTCCAAGCTAATGTTGTTCATCTCGAACAATCCGATCTGAGCGGTGAAAAACTCGAAGCTGAGCACACTTGAGCAACTACGCCAAATCTCCTCCACTGTAACTCCACGCAACTGGCCTTCCCGTTCGAGCCGCACTATGTTGCACTCAAGCGCATCTACCAGCAACTGGTGGGTCATCGATAACACCTCCTGCAAACACTGCGCCTTCGTGGATCCACTCAACGACGGACCAGCTACTTGGCCTTCCACCCAATCTCCTTCCTGCTTCTGTTCCGACTCAATCTCCTGTTTCTGCTCTCTTCTCGAGTTTTCTGCCTGTACATGTATCGGGCCATCACTGCTAGCACTGGCAGCAGTAGCAGCCTTCTGCTCCTCGTCGATATCTTTGACATCGTTAGGTGACCTGTCATCGTTACTGCTGCTACCCCGCCGTCGCTGTTTGTGTCGTCGCTGCTGCCGAGCGTAGTCTGACTTGATCCTTCCTCCCTGCGTTGTTGATGCGGCAGCGAAATGGGTTCATCATGCTCCACGACTACGACCTCCCACCAAGGTTTCTTGTAAAACATATCGATGGGCTCGCGCGCCTTCACAATATCGCGCCACACCAGATATCGTGAGAGCACGCGGGCAATGACTTTCGCTGCAAGCAAGAAAATATCGTTAGTGTGGCGGGTGTGCTCCACGAACTCGCCCATGGCCGAGCATGGATCGTTGCGTGGGCACAGAATGGCATGGTACTCGTGGAGAGCTCGCATCCTGCAGAGTTTCGAGCAGTACACCTCGCCGCACGCACACATGGCTCCCGGTCCGGCCATGCCACAGCTTTGTGGTGTGATGCGAAGAAGCCTGAGCGCCTTCTCCAACGCGTCTGCATCCACCGGGCCAGCCAGCGCTGGGCATCGACGTGACGGATCCTCTGGTTGGCCTGTGGTGGTGGTTGTGGTTGTCTTTCCGCCATCATTCTTGTTCTTCTCCTGAGCATGGGCCGCCGCGTTGTAGCGCGAGACGATGCCGCTCCATTGGCGCTGAGCGTCGCCCAACAGCGGCAGGTAGCAGAACTGGCAACACGGAAGCAAGCTGCGGTTGCGCTCGTGCTGCATAGCCACGAGCGGGGACTCGGTCCAGATCCTAGTGGCCTTGGGCAGATCCCTGTCGGCGTAGATGGCCTTGCCTTTGATGGGCCCGGCGTCGCCACACACGATGGGGGCTTTGGCTTTGCTGATGACGACTTGGAAGTAGGTGCTGGCCACGGGATCGGACGGGCCGTAGGGCGCGGCCACACTCGCGTAGCGGTTCACTGCGGCAAATACACATACAGAGATGGCCAAACAGAGTTAGAGGGTGGCCACAGTACGGCCGACACAAGGGGGAAGTGGCCAGCGTACGGTCGGGGCGGGCCGCGCGCAGGCCGCCGCTCTTGGCGCTGCTGAGCGCCGAAGACTTGAGCGCCTTCCAGGGCGGCAAACTGAACTCTATTTCCTCGTCCACGTCGTCGTCCATGGCCGCTGGCGTCGCTAGAGAACTAACTAACTCAGTATCTCAATAAACCGAGCTTCGTGCCGAGTGCCGATGAAGGCCGAAGAATTCGACGACCAAACAGTCGGACGCGTCCGACATCGCATAGACGTGGGGATTATTTTGGGATAACCTTCAGAACACCTTCGGGGAACAACAGAGTCTGATAACAGCATCATAGCATCGTTGACTATATTGTTTTACAGCAACCACAGGACAATCGTAATGCTTAGAGCAAACTCCAGTCTGCCACCTGCAGTTCGCACAGCCCACGCTGCTGGTGCCTCATACGTGCGAGTGGAGCAGCGCGAAAACGCCTTGTTGTCGGCGTAGACCCAACTTCCTGACACACACGTCGTCTCGGCCACGTTGGTGTCTGTGGACCCGATCTGCTTGGCCTCCTGGATCTCGCTCAAGCACCCGATGTTCCCGCAAACTTCGTCGAGATAGAGGCGGTAGAAGTGCGAGTACACACACTTGTCGGCCACCTCCACGCACAGAGACCGGCACGGTGGTAGCGGCGGCGTCGCGGATTTACCCGTGCTGGCGCAGCTCACTCGAGTTCCGTTCACTTTCGCGCTGGAAGGTGGTGGCCACCCACGAGAGGCAGTGGAAGTTCCACACGAGTTTGTGACAGGCGGGCGTGTTCTTGAACTGCACTTGGTTGCCAAACGCGCTGAGTGCCAGTGTCTTGGCGTCCAGGTCCTCGCACACACCCTGCTTCTCCAGTTGCATCGTAGCCTCTCTATCAATTGGTAACTCGTTAGCCCGTCCATGCTTGTCTACGCAGCTCAAGACCTTCGTATCGCGTCGTACCTGGAGTAGCCGGCGATGGGGTCGAACAGGTACTGGCCGTTCATGATGGTGCAGTACTGGAGCCCAGAACACTTGACGCAGCTCTGCGGGTCGAACGTTCCGACGACGGCCGCAGCATCCACGCAGCAACTCTCACACAACACGGCCATGGCCAACACGCCGAACAGTAGAGTGTAGCGCGGCCATCGCTGCTGGTCCAGTCGTCGCGAGCGAAGTTGAAGTGATCTGGGCGCTACGTTGCTGGCAGCTGTTGCCTCGCCTGAAGGATGAGTCATCGCCGCGTCGCGGCCCGTCATGGCGCGAAGTCCGGGTACCAAAGCGAACAAGTGACTGTAGCTCGGTCTGCAGCGCGTACGTGACGAATCTGCACTGCAGTCAGCGGACCTCACGCGAGGGAATGGAAGACGGCGCATCGCTTGCGAGTTGTGAGGGTGACTGCAACGATCCGGTGGTGCTGGCCAGCAGCGACAACAGGCCGGAGCGCGCTCAGCAGGTTAAGACTGCTCTCGACCCAGGACCAGGATATCGATCGGATCGCGAGTCGCGACGCTTGGAGGTGCGACTGCAGCAATGAAATGAGGAGCGTTACCACCGCTTGACAAGCAGTGCTTGGGACCCCCAAGCTGGGGGTTCTCGCGCGAATATCATGGTCGTCATGCTGCTCATGGTGGCCGTAATGCCTTCGTTAGACGTGCAGCTGATCTCTAATGGTTGGCGCAGTGCTGAAGGTTGCTCGGGCGTTCCTGATTGCTAGAGACCGGCGGATTGAAGCCGCGCGGCGAGTGGTTGGCGTCCAGCGGCGATCGTCCGCCCTCATCTGCCTGATGAGCTGCAAGCAGCCGTGCTGACCAACAACGCGCGTGCTCGGGGCGTCGCCATTGGCAGCTTTAGTCGAGATTGGCGTGCAGAGCGCCGATAGCGGAGCCCTTGCGCGTCGACCTGATCTAGGAGTGTACCAAAAGCATGGTACTGGTGCGTGACAGCTGCTGCCCCTCTCCCTTTTTGTCCCTCTGTATCGCGATGAAAGCCGTTGACCTGCAGCAGCGCATGCTATTATATAAGCACATGTATCATTATACAGAGTCGTAGTTGTATGCTATCACCTCTACTACAGTCTCCACCAAAACATGCTTTCATCGCTGTAGCGAGATCATGGCGTGATCAGATGGCCCCGTGAGACCCGATGGCTCCTCCTTCCAATGGAACATCAGCGCGGCACTGTAAAGCGCCCGCAACGTGCGACGCACGCTTCAGCCTCGAGCGCCAGTCACGGCCGATCTCAGTGCGGGCCATTCGCCAACTTGCCCAAGATCTGCCAGCCACCACCGACCGCACGAAACCAAAACCAAATGCAGGAGACTCAGCCGGACGTGGCCGCGTACTTCGAGGCGCTGCTCCAGACGCGGCTGCACAGTCCGCCCATCCGCTGCGGCCTGGCCGGCGACAAGGGCAAGGCCATCTACGCCGAGCGCGGGCTCAAGGCGGGCGAGCCCATTTGGACCGAGGCTCCGTTCGTGGCCATGCAGCACGAGGACAACAAGGAGTTCGTGGACTGCTGCGACAACTGCTTCGTGCCGCTCATTGACAGCAAGGCCTGCTGGGCCAGGGTCATGGCCAGCAGCAACGAAGTGGAGGGCGAGGCGGCCCCCGCAGACGAAGCCGCGGCCAGCGAGGCCGACTTCGAGGCCTCCATCGCCTTCCTTATGAAAGAGGGCGGCAAGAGTCCGCAGGAGAGCTACTTTTCCGTCTTTACGATGGCCCAGAACCAGGTCAAGTGCGGCTGTGGGGCCGTGTACTGCTCCGACCACTGCAAGCAGGTGGCGTACGCGCAGCACCACGCGCTGCTGTGTCCGCACTCGGAGGAGCGCGACACGCCCATGGGCAGCTTCCTCAACCACACGCTCGTGACCAACGAGATCTTCCAGCTCGCGGCCAAGGTCGTGGTCAAGATCGTGCTGCTCTTCGTGGCCACGCAGGACATGGCCAAGGCCCGGCAGCCCGTCGACATGTTCTGCAAACTGCCGTGGTGGGACGTCGTGACCACGGAGGACGACCTTGAAGAGGGAGAGACTTTGGACGAGTACCGGGAGAAGTTCCGCGACCTCGTCACGCAGACGTTCGCCCACTTCATGGCCGGACTCAAGGACAACCTCACGCACTTGGAGGCGGACGCAGGACTCAACGGCCTCTCAGCCGACACGGTGCTGGCCTCGTGCGACGAGGTCTTGAACGTCGACTTCTTCAGCCGCGTCGTGGGCATGTTCGAGATGAACAACATCAGCATGGAGATCGACCACCCGTTCCATGCGCTGGGTGAAGCGCTGAGTGAGGCCAGCGCCGAGGAGAAGAAGGAGATGCCGCCCGTGCTGTCGCGCGTGAAGGCGGCTCTCGCGAAGTTCGCGGAGGAGCACAAGCACCAACTGTGCGATTGCGACGGAGACCATGAGCACGAGCATGAGCACGACGAGGAAGAGTGCTACGCACTGGACGAGGACTTTGTGGGTGTCGAAGGCACTGCATTGTTCTCAGGCATTTGCACAATGAACCACAGCTGCGACCCGAACTGCACAGTGCTCTACACAAAGGACGGCGCTGCACATGTGTTCGCCGTGCAAGACATCAAGGTACGTCTGCCGTACGTTTAGAGCTGCATGAGGCGATAGGTGCTGACGTGTTGATTGTTTTGATACATTTCAGGAGGGTGAGGAGCTGTGCATCTCGTACATTGATGTGGACCAGGAGGTGGACGAGCGAGCGGAATGCCTTCGGTGTGTACAGAACCAATTCCTGTGTCCTGGGTTGCTATGAAATTGTCGTAGACTAACTGATGCCCAATCGTTGTGTGCGTCGGTGCCCGACCAAGCAGGGAGTACCAGTTCGTATGCCATTGTGCTCGCTGCGAGGAGGAGCGGAAGGCATAGCCTCTTGATTATAAGCGGAGGAGGTGGCCTCGACGAGCCGTTCGACGAAGGTCCGCTTGTACGTCCAAGAACCGAGTTCCCGTGGTGTGATGGCTGGGATGCAGAGTGTCCAGTCTCCATGTTGTCGCGAGTCAGCCGTGAGTCCCTCCGCCGTAGCCGCAATTTCCATTTGCTTTCTCCCCGTAGCCCTCAACGTGCTGCATGGACGCGTTATGGCTGTTTGTGCCGTTCCAGAAGAGAAGCAGAGTCTCCCGACAGCTTGCTATAAACCACAAATTGAATTAGTTAAAGGTTTCAGCAACTCAACGAGCTTGGAATCCTCTTGGAGGCAATTATCATCTCCAAGATGCGGTTCTCACATCAAGGTCTCACCAATGAGCATCCCACAGGGCCTGATATTATATCAGTGATATACCGTTCTGAAGATTCCGACAAGAGCCATGATGACTCAGTCTTGACAACACCTGTCAACCTCCGCGTTGAAATGAAGACCAGCAGCCTTGCACTGTTCGTCATGTTAGTTATGGCGCGAGAAAAACAACAAAGTCAAGGTTCGAAGTGGTGATTCTTGTCTATTGTCATCGTGATGCTCTCTGCTTCCTGCGACTGAAAGCTATCGCGATGTAGTTCTTCGTAAAGCTGTGTGTACAGCGGTTGTATACTATCGAGTATGGATAATGCGTGGGCGAGCTCTTACGCCACTACATGGTAGCCGGCACGACGGCTTTCTTTCTTGGCAAACGCGAGCATGCCAGCGCCCATCACCGCTCCCAGCAGGACCCAGCCAACAGCGAGAAGAGAACTCTTTTTTTGGCCCTCCACCTCCACGTTTGCGGCCATCGCTGCCTGACGAACGAAACCCTTGTGCCGTCGCGCTGTCGACGCCCACGAGCTGCTTGCGCATGCTGGCCTTGGGCTTGAACGTGTCGCCGGGCCACGTCGCGAACTCGCTCGCCTGCAGCCACCAGGCCGGGTATCCGATCGAGGCCATTTGTTCAGGAGCTTCACCGGTCGTCTTGTAGCCGTCACTGTACGTGGCCACCAGCGTCCACGCGAGTTCCCACCACTGGGTCACAACCTGCTCTGCAAACTCGTTGCTCTGCACTTGCACGCGAGTAACCAACTCGTTGCCACTGACGTCGAGCGCGTCTTGCTCCATCTTCCTACGACGAGCAAAGGCTTCATTCTGCAAGGTGTCGATCTTGCCCCGAATGTCGATACTCATGGAGTTGTAGCGCAGCAGACTCCAGTTGTTCACGAAGTTGAAAGCCCACCAAGCAGACTGCGGGTTAAACTTGCTTTGTCGACCCGTCAAGTACGACTTGGGGACATCGTTCTGAGCGCAGGAGAATGGCACGAAGACTGAGCCGTGGGGGGCATCTTGAGCGTACCATGCGACGCCACCAATAGCGTCCGGGCCCTTGTGGCTGCGGCCCTGAAGAACGAAGGCAAACAACGTACGGTACATCGAGATCGGTCGTTCCCAGCCGCCAATGACACCACCAGGGCTACCCGACCACCGCACAGGAGATCCGAACGGACCAGCAGCCAAACCCTTGGTCATATCGTAGCGCGTGCCTTCGTAGTGGTCACGAAGCAAGTCCATGATCTGGTAAATCTCCACCTTGCGGTCGGGTTTCACGGAGAACGGATAGGTGGCGTACTGCGAAAAGCTACCAAGACGGGCGTCAAGATGCAGTGACGGCGCCAACACATCAAACACACGCCACACGCGGCGTCCAGTGTAAAGCGGACCGATGGCATCCTTGTCCGCAAAGCCATACGCAGCAGTGAAGTCGAAAGGTTTCTCGCCTTTCGGGTTCCACCAGCCCATTTCTTCAGCTAGCGAAAGCACATTACTTGAGGCCATGAACCAGTCGGGCTGGCTAAGATCGATTTCTCGGATCATGAAGCCGTTGGCGATCACCGTCACATGACCGTCCGGCACGCGCTGCGCTGCCCACACAGCTCCAGCGTGGTCCTTGCCAGTCATGACGTGGAAGACCCAGACCTCGCCCAGCTTGTCGCCCACTACCAGAGCCTCGGCCGAGTCGCCGTAGTCCGGTTGCGCCATGTCTCCGCTGTCTTCGCTGTAGAAGCCGTACTTCTCGGCCAGCGTCCCCATGGTGTCCACAGCGCAGCGTGCGGTCGCGCAGCGTTCGAGTGCAATCTTGGTGAGCTCTGCGATTCCGAACATGTTCTTGCCTCCTGGCACATTCAGCGGCCACCCGACGGTCTTTGCCCCGCATGTACTTTCGCCAATGCTGAGCTGCACCTCGTTCATCATACCGTAGTCTTGGTCGAAGTACGCGTACGTGTGCTCCACCTGCGGAATGTATCCCAGCGGCATCATGTACTCCTGCTTCACGCCTGCTACAGGGTCGTCCACGCGCTGGTAGTGGAGACCGCGGTCTGGCGCCACCACTCTCGGGTATCCGCCATTGAAGTTGTAGACGGCTCGTTTACTGCTCGACTCGTGATCCTGGGCCGGAACGCGAACGAGGCGCAGATCCGATGCACCGCCACCGGCATCGTCCGTGTGTGCGATCAGCGTCGAGTTGTCCGAACTTGCACCTTGAGTCACTGCGATTGCTGTACAGGCGTCCACTTCAACTTGTTGCAGTGATACAACCGCGAGCGCAACAGCAGCTGCACAGAGGTGAGACCAACGGAAAGGCTTCATCGTGAGCTTGAGTCAAAGATATCCTTGAGAGCTGGGTGGGGCTTGTACGACGAGGTCGTCGAGGTGGGCTGTCCAGATGAAAAGGAAGAGTGAGAGTTAAGGGGGTCATGATCCAGCTCGCGGTTGGAGCTGCAATCCATGCTGGTGCAGTGCCTTCTCGAATCCAGAGCGCGAAACGGACGGGTTCCAGCCATCAATTGCCTTTGTTGTCGATACGAGTTTCTCGCAACGTGCGATCGAGTCGAACTTGACTTCTTCCGCCCTGGTGCTTGGGTTGCAGCATCGCATGCTCCAGATTGGGGGCTGCAAATGCCAACGCAAACGCCTCTTCACTTCAGATTGGCTCAGCGACAGTCAACAACAGAAATACCCAACTGCATTAGTACGACATGGCGTTAGTGCAAGTGGTAAGACATCTCAACTGAAGTCTCAACTGCCGGTCCGTTACGTGTGTGACGTGGCGTGTGACCTTTCGAGGCCTGTCGACTACCGAACAGCAACAACTTGCTTGGACTTTCTGGTAGAGGAACGTGCATTGTTGGTGTTAGTGCTCCAGACTACTCTTCCTTACGATAACAAACGTCACTAGATACAATCACTACATTGCTGCGACGCTCTCTAGTCGCGGCGCATACGACGAGAGCACTTGCCGGTCGTCTCAGCCTCGCCCGCTACCGACGCATCGGTCTGGCCCTTGGAAGCGGGCACAGGGGTAGCGGCTGGAGCTTCAGTGGGAGCAGCAGTAGTGGCCTTAGGAGCGGCCGTGGTAGGCTTGGGGATGGAGACAGGAGTCGCGGGGGCCTCCGTGGTCTCTTCGCCCGCGTCGGACGCTTCGCTAGGCGCAGTGGGCGTCGACGGGGTGCTAGCACCGCTGCCAGACACGACGATGTCGGCGCACGTCGGGTACGTCTGGTTGGCAATGTCCGAGTGCCAGTAGAACTGCAGGACACAGTCGCCCGGCTTCTCGCATCCTGAGACGCCACTGGGCATCTTGGCAGTGGTGCCATCGTCGCCACCGTTGTTAGCAAACGGCTCAATGGTCAGAATAGTCTTGTAGTTCTTGTACGTGATCGTGCCGGTTGAGTCCTCGCTGGGCTTCAGGATGCTCAGCTTCATGTAGCCCGGGTGCGGGGCCTGAATAGTCCACTTGACGTCAAAGTCGGCGCCCGGTGCCAGGGTGGTGACGTTGTTGCTGGACTCGTACACGGTGCCACGACATCCGTTGAGGAGGTTGAACGTCGCGGACGGAGGGAAGTCAGCCTGCTTGTGCTGAGAGAGACCTTCGATTGGAGCGATCTGGAGCTCGTTGAGACCGATGTTGATGAGAGCTCCCGAGTCCTTGTGGAACTTCTCGGACATCTGACGGTAGGCCGGCACAAGCATCTGACCGTGAGCGTGGGTCGTCGAGAAGAGCGCAGCGGCGGCCACTGCAGCAAGCGAGAATACTCCAGTTGACGGCATATTTTTGCTGTTCGATGTGTTGGACTCGATGAAGATTGAGGAATGAAGCGAACAGCAAGACGTGCCGACCAGTGGAGCGTGATGATTGTCGAGGTCACCCAGCAGGCTCACCTTTCACACGTGACTCGCAGCCATCTGCTGCGTGATCAGATGACTGGGTGATCCGCATGAACATGTGCTGGGTCGATAGCATGGACAGAGATGCTGGTCTGGAGTGGTGAGTCAGTTGAGGCAGTTCAAGTTGAATGCAGACGAAAGCCATCGTCAAGATTATAGAGACGTACGAGTGGGCAGTGCGTTCATCCAAGGATGAAGAAGCTGAAGGCGTCTGCTGGACGCGGACGCGATTAAAGTCCTACCTTACCTTAATATCGATTCCAGTTCACCACATGGACGCGTGCATCTCTCGTAAAGGACCCTCAAAAGTGCAAAGTCACGCTGGCCAAGAAGATCACCAGCCTGGTCTCTCTTGCCGGACCAGGTCGATAGTACAAGTTAAAGATGACAAGAACTGTTGATTTTAAATGGACTGGTGGTCGATACTTGACGAAACATTCACACTCACTTCTGCCGCTCTGATCTAATCGCGGCGCATGCGGCGAGAGCACTTGCCGCCGTCTGATTCACCTGCAACGGATGACTCGGACACGGAGGTGCTAGGTGCCGTAGTAGCAGCGGGGGCAGCAGTCGTGGCTGTGGGGGTAGCAGTGGTGGCCTTCGGGCCGGCGGTCGTAGTAGTAGTGTTCGACGAGGGCGTAGTGTTGGAGGAGGGGTGGTCTCCTCGCTGCTGCCGGCCGTCGACTCTTCCACCGTCTCCTCGCTGCCTGCATCCGAAGTCTCCGACGATGCCGTGGTCGGCGCAGTGGTGACCGTGGTGGTGCCAGCCCCGCTGCCAGACACAATGATGTCGGTGCACGTCGGGTACGTCTGGTTGGCGATGTCCGAGTGCCAGTAGAACTGCAACGCGCAGTCACCCGCGCTCTCGCAGCCCGAGATGTCACTGGGCATGGTGGCGGTCGTGCCATCTTCACCACCGTTGTTGGCGAACGGGTCCACCGTCTTGATGGTCTTGTAGTTCTTGTACGTGATCTTGCCGGCGGAGTCCTCGCTGGGCTTGACGATGCTCAACTTCATGTAACCAGGGTGCGGGGCCTGAATGATCCACTTGACATCGAACTCGGCACCCGGCGCCAACGTGGTGACGTTGTTGCCTTCCTCGTACACCGTTCCGCGGCATCCGTTCATGAGGTTGAACGTGGCCGCTTCGGGGAAGTCCTTTTGGGAGCGGCCCGAGAGGTTCTCGACGGGTGCGTACTGCAGTTCTTGGTCCCCAGCCTGAGCGAGGGCACCCGAATCCTTGCGGAACTTGGCCGAGATTTGTCGGTAGTCTGGCACAAGCATCTGGCCATGAGCATCGGCCGTGGTGAAGAGAGCGGCGGCGGTGGCCACAAGCGCAAGCGAGACGATTCCAGTGGTCTGCATGATGTCGTCTCACTGTTCGGGATTAATCGGCGACGCGATTAAGAGGAGGAGCGATAGCTGGAGAATGCCAAAGTGGAAATGAAGAGGAGACCGCGAGCTCCGCAAACCGTTGGGCCAAGGTGGCCGAGCTCAGCAGGGAAAAGCGTGGCGGTGCTGCGAAGAGGACATGCTGCAGCGGAAACCGGCCACGTGCGGTGAGATGGGGGGTTCAGATTGTGGGCAGGTTGCAAGCCGGTCCGATTAGCGAGGTGAAGACCTCCTTAAGAAGAAGAAAGAAGTTGCAAACTGAAAGTACATCGGGAAAAAGTTATTAGTTCTTCTTCAGCTGTGGAGATCAACCTCTGCCATTCTGGATGGTGTATGTCACTACAGTGTAATTGATCCCGTGCTTGCCTATTCTACTGTAATGCTGACGTCGCGACTTGCGAGTTCTTGTCCTAACTTTGCGGCACAGCTGGTTCCTGCGATCGGCGCTGTCATCAGCGAGCTCATCGCGGCTGGTGCTTCACGAGCTCAACCCATCACTTGCCTTCTGGTGGGTGCCCCGGGAGGACGCTAGAAAAGTGGGAGGTCAGTCCACAGACATCGTCTAAATCCACACGATTGGTACATAAATCCACCAAACTCCATGAGTAAATTCACCATTTGGTGGGTTAATCCGCTAGTTGACCAGGTCAATCCACAGTTTCGTGGGTATATAGCTTTTGTGCAATTTCAACCAACCATAGCGCCGCTAGGGATCCCACCGAATTGCATCTCCTGTCCAATTGCATTTCGAAAGACTCCCCCCAGAGGAACTGGCCCGCGGGTATGGATTGTCGGTTTTGGATATTCTGCCATCTATATGGGAGCTCTAAGCCACAACAATACGCGTGGGCTCGCAGAAACATGTCTCGAGACGATCGCCGCGCGAATAATGAAAAGTTTTTCCGCAGCCGCGCTGGTAAGCAAATGCGGGGTCGTTATTGGCAGGCTGATCGCTCAGGGAGCCTGGACGACGAAGACCAAGATGGAGAACCAGAGGATGAAGTAGAGCTGCTGAGAATGTGTCTGCGTCGCACCGAGTTGGAGGTATGCGGCGATCCTGACAGCAAGTTACTGAAACGGCTTCACCACCAATATTCGGAACGCCTCCAAACCGCGCGCAAGGAGCGCACGCGTTCCCGATTGCTAGAGAAGCAAAAGTTGTTGGCCAAGGAAAAACACACGAGGCTACTTCGTATTGCTAAAGAGAGATTTTTAGACAGCGAGGGGCCGCGAGAGCTCAATGTCACTACGGAGCAGGGTGAGACTAAATAACGTGATGAATACACTGTTCCACCGAGTGTTGACTTCGTGCGGATGCTGGGCTGGGATCTACGCGCTATTCATTATCCCAGTGACCGGGGACCTTAAACATTGTTATAGCTGATTCGCGTAGTTAAAACGTCTTCACAAAGGTTAAACACATCCGACTCCACCAAGTAATTTTGTGAATCTGCTTTATTAAGCGTGAGGGGCGAACGCAAATAAATTGCTGATTTGATAGACAAGCTGAATCGGCCTACACAAAAGCTAACGCCGGCCCGTTTAAAATTGGGCACCCTCGCTTCGTTTGGTTCGCAATAATCGCCTCGGCAATCTGGTCCTCCATGGTTTTCCTATTGTCCCGACGGCTACGGTTAAAGAGTTTGCGCTTGTCAGGCTGGTCTGTTCCATAACGTACATGGAATGCGAAAAGCAAAGCAAAGCAAAGCAAATGTACGCACGCTCCTTTGTGGAAGAAGTATTTGCATGGACAACAGCGATTTTCGACATCGACTGGCCAACTTGCCTCTGGCTGCTCATCATGCTCCATGCGCGCACCATTGACACCAAGCTGTGCTGCAACATCCACAACTTCGATAGTTTCTTACGGGGTCGCACGTAAATTTGGGGCGTGGCTTTTGATACGACCAGCACAAAATCATCCAATCAGTCGATGGCCGGTGTTTCCACAAGAAGCATTTTTCGGCGCAGCGCAGTCGCTCGTCGCCGAAGTCTAGCTGTTGGAAGCGGTTTTTCATTAAATTCGACACCAGAGACACTCTCCATTCGGCAATACACCTGGAGCTGACCCAGCAAAGAACTCATTAGCATGCGTTTTCGCAAGGTGTAAGTACTTTTTGTTTCGCGTTGAACGTCTCCACTGGGTTGTTGGTTGTAGCGAAGTATGTGCCAAACACTTCGGTGTCAGGATCCGCAAGCCATTGGCGCACCGCCGTTGTTTCCGGTGAATGAAATTGGGATGCTGTCTTAGCGTAGTGCATATCAAATATATCGGCGACCACTAAACTTCTTTTGCCAAGGAGAATAGAACTGCTGCGCTCGTGGACTTTAGCGATGACGTGGTAGAAACACATAAAAATTTCCGGATGACAATCTTCGAACACCTCGCCATTCCATTGTATTGTGCATCGTCGGCGTCGCCGAGAATGTAGTGCACAGCCATGGGTTTTTGTAGAACACGAGCGTAAATGGCGCGCAACGACGTCAGTGCAGATGTATAATTAACTTCCTGTTGCTGGGAAGAAACGCAGAGCGCCACCAAATGAAATGTGCGAGTATGATCCGAAATGCCACACACGAACGTCGGATAATCCACTTGGTTCAATTTGTATGTTGCGTCAAAATGAAATATAAAACTTTTTAGGTCGCGGTCCAGGCGCTTGAGAAGTTTAGGGTTTCGTAAATCCCACCAAAAACGCATCGTGATCCGTACCAGCACCAATAGATATTTCCCCACCCGTCTCGGAATTACACACGAAAGAAAAAGAATCGATGTCATTTACCTGCTCGTTGTAAACCTTTTCCTCCACGAGACGTGCCACCATATCCAAATCGTCTGTATTGTTCAGCCCAGTCTTTCGAAAATGTGTCACAAAATTTTGCACCTTGCTCAGATGAGGGATTTTATCTTCGGGCACGTTGGCGGAAATTGCGTTCCGAATGCGGGCAGGCTTCATTCCATTCGCAGCAAGCTCTTGTGCTCTTGCCTTCTGCTCTGCCGTTAGTTTTCCGGAGGGAGCGTCCATTCCTTGGACTTCGTGAGACCCAATTTCGTAGATATTCACCACATTGCTTTCCAGGCAACTCAGCACCTTGCATCGCCATTTACATGACAATGGGCTAACACACGCAGCTGAGCAAATTGGCGAAGCGCACGATAGAATCTGGTTTCGCATCCGGTGTAAGTCTGGAGAAGTGCAAACCTTGCAGGCAGTAAGGTCGCTGACTGTAACGGTGTGTTGCTTGGCGTGCTTCATATTGTCAACGATACGATCACTTCTGTCTTTAGCCACACGTAGATGTACCAACACCCATGGTAGCGCTTTGCCCATTTGGGCGCTGCTTCTGAGTAGGGGGATACGCGTACAGGTTCGGTCAGTACTCTGCTTAGCACGCACCCGCAGCCGCACACGCAAAAGAAAAGTCCGAGTGTAAGGCCGATTGCTGAACAAGGAAGGAAAACCATTCATATACGAATTGACTGGCAAAATTCTATTACGGTACCTTGTGTTCATTCACGGTACTTGAATATTGCATGCACGGTACCCGACTGCACGTTACGGTACTGTCTAGATAGTACTGTAAAGGCAAGGCGAGTACCGTATATGGCATGAACTACAGTGACGTGATTAGCACTACCGTAAGTTATCGATTGACAGCCAGGCATCTCTTCCGGAGGATGCTTCAGCATCCTCCAACTTGTCTGTCTGTGGGAATTCGTTATGCTACTGCAAGATTGTATTGGCTTCCTTTTCGATAGCATCTCACCTTCAATATAGAAGTAACACGAATGGTTGATACATTATTTTGACCGTCTCGACCCGGGGTAACTAGTGTTACTGCGCGAATGTCAGTTAATACAAAAAACGACTGTGCGGTATTCCGATATTGAGTTGGGGTCAAAACCTGACTACGCGAATTTCGTGAAAATGAGTTTAGGCTTCACTACCGGGCTGGAGGTTCTTCTGGCGACATTGCGTAGTCTTGCACGCGTGCGTGAACCACGTCGTCCCGTAATCCACTGTAATTTCTTCGTCCGCTGTTATCCCCTTCGTGGTTTTCACCAAAACGTGGACGTCTCGGTTGTGGCGCATCTCAACAAACTCCGTGTTTGTATCGCACGAGTGAGTGATAAAGCGAGCCAGTGTCCCCCAAAACGTGGACGTCTCGGTTGTGGCGCATCTCAACAAACTCCGTGTTTGCATCGCACGAGTGAGTGATAAAGCGAGCCAGTGTCCCCTAAAACGTGGACGTCTCAGTTGTGGCGCATCTCAACAAACTCCGTGTTTGCATCGCACGAGTGATTGATAAAGCGAGCCAGTGTCCCCCATTCTTGCGCATCAATGTACAGCTTCTTGTTGCCACGGCCTTTTGTTTGCAGGCTCACCACATATTCGAACTGGCGAGGGTCTTTCTCGTAATCGAAATCTGTAAGCAAACCGGAGTAGGGTGCGATGTAGCCCCTACTGGAATAATATCCGTAGCCCGAACCCCAATTCCAGTCTCAGACATAAACAACTCGGCATCGCTAGTTTCGTATACCCCATTCGAGCAGCGCCCCCGAAATTTGCAGTTGTCCCGGGCGCAAAACATTTTGCTCCCAGCATTCATGCATGTATCCACGTAGCAGTCAACAATGCACGAGCAAGGGTCACCTGGTCACGAGTCCTTTACGGCTACGCCTTCCTTCACAGTAAGCCGGAGCGAGTGAATTATCGACGCAGGACAGCTGATTGCTGGTGCAGGTGTAGGTGGCGATGTAGAAGCTCCCACCCCCGCAACCCTTTGCTCAGCGATCGCATGTGCGCCAACAACGGCACCCTTCTCTTCGTCTCGTCCTGCACCTCCACCTTATCTTCTTCGCTCTGCTGCAACCGTAGGAGCTGCAACGCCTCGCGCACACCGGGTACCTGCAGGTACTCCTGGACGAATTTGGTTTTCATAGTTTGCGCATGGTAAATGCGCTTGGAGTCCTTCACTGCAGCGCGGCGAGCCTGGCACGATGGCTTTCGCGAGAGCTTGGCCGGCCACGGGTTGTTTTTCTTTCGAATGCGACGAAGAGTCTTCTCCCGCTGTTTGTAGGTTCTGATAGACGCCTCAGTCTCTACAACCACCTCCAGCTTCTCCTGTTTATGCTTGGCTTCAACTACAACCGCGCTTGCCTCCTCCTCGCTGCTAATCGTGAGGTCGATTGTGTCGCAGCGCTCCTCTTGGCTGCTCTCGTCGCTGCTGACAAGATCAATCACTTCACGGCCTCCACCTCCGCCCATTTCGCTGTTGAACGGCAAGTGCCACACCAAGTGTACACGCAAGTTTTACTTTTGCAAAACAAGGTATATCAGTCTGCCAATATGCGGTATGTGTAGGCACGGCAGGTGCCAACGCCGTTGGCCACCGCCTCCTATCGTTACATCGTTGTGTACTGGTGCCGCCTTTGTGTGGAATATCCCTCAAAAAGCTGTGGATTTTTCATATTTCCTCGGGGATGTTTATCGCCAGGGACCACAATAAGAGAGCAGTTTATCAGCAAGGACCACAAATGCAGCGATTGGCAGTTAATGAGGTAGTCTTAATATAGCGAGGCCGTCTTCATGCTCTTGGCGATGGAACTATTTTATAGATATACGTGCACGGCGTAG
This sequence comes from Phytophthora sansomeana, assembly GCA_032158285.1. NCBI lineage: Eukaryota > Oomycota > Peronosporomycetes > Peronosporales > Peronosporaceae > Phytophthora > Phytophthora sansomeana. The sequence goes on from JAPDHH010000237.1 coordinate 211,519, forward strand.
GTCGCTCAATTCTGAAACCCACCTCCTCATCCCTAGTCATGACCAAGCTCGACTTGATGCGCCTTCATGGCCAAAACCAGCTCGTTCAACATGCCTTCTTTGGTGATCTCGCTGCTGCGGGGGCGGTCGTTAGAGACTACGCCCTCAATGCAAACAGGAGTGTCTACAGAAAGTACTCATACGGAAATATGAAGAAAAACGTGGGTGTGCACGTCACATGGTTGTGGTTGGTTTGTTGCTTTGACGAAGAAAAGGGCATCAAAACTCGAGTCCGGCGTGACCAAGCCAAAACGAGTTACAAAACTCGGTCAATCGCTGTGTGCACCAAGCGATTGGCACTATTCGCAGAATGGAAGGCAGATGGGTTTGACTTAACACCCCACGCGATGAAACTCATGAAGCAAGAGCAAGCTAACGTAAGAAAACTCACTGTAGTGCCTGCTGCAACACCGAATTTTCTGGTCTTCGATGGGTTTGGGGCGTCAGCAAGAACAGGGCGTGCCACCCTTTATGAGGTCAACATGGCGTCTGGGCACTGTTCGAGATGTGTTGTGTCGGATCAGCCTAAGATCCCGTGCCGCCATATTGAAGCAGTTATTTATCGCCTTGCATCTGAGAACAAGGCGACACCTTTGCTGTACAGACCCCAACAATATTTTCATTGTGCGTATTTGGTGGACAACTTGCATGCGGCGATGTCCACCGTGTCAAATCACATGCCTAGTGATTCTTCGTATGAAATTAGCCAAGCGCTTAGACCTCCACCGTACTATCGACAAGCCGGCCAATCGCTTCAGCGAAAAAATCAAAAGGCTGACCGCACTGGCGGATGCAAGAGGAAGCGAAAAGAGAAGGGAATGGGAAGAGATCGACACCTTGCGTAAATGCTCCACCTACTGCATCCGCAGAAATTGAAGACGCTACAGCAGCAAGAGATGCTAGAGGTGATGAGGCAATTGACGTAGAAGATGAGGGGCCTGCAATCGACGCGTTTTTTGCTTCGCAATTGGGTGCAGCAACAGTGAAGAAGCGGCAACAATACCGCTGTGGCCAATGCAGTGAGACTGGACACAAACCCTACACAATGTAAAGACATGCACGAATGTCAACCAGGAATACGAAGAAGCTGGCGTCCCTATCAAACCGGGAAAGTATCTTGTAGGTGGCTGTCCGTTCGCAATCTGTGGAATTCGTAGCGGATACGAAGCCACAGTTGATAGTTAGATATCTGCAAAGTTTCCTTCATTCAATGCTAGAAGAACGAACCGTATTGGGAACGAGCCTTCAAGTACTTTTCAAACTTCAAAATTCACATTCAGTTAAGCAGAAGTTGCCAACATGTTGAATGTACATATCAGCTTCGATAATCCTGAGGAACGTTTAACATGACGGAGTAATGTGAGAGGTTGGCTGTGACGGGTCACACGGCACCTTGCGCTAGAGGAAGCTTGACTTCCGAGAGTATACAAACTCTCTGTGAACGGCAGTTCACGGGTCCCTGGCCAAAGGGGACGATTTACCAATAAGAGGGTAGATTTAAGACTGAGTGTATTTATAGGTGTTTCTAAATCCAACTACATACAAAATATAAGTCACCTATAGAGTTTCCTAGATGTTATCCTATTGGTTGGTTTTGAGGGCATGTACCCATGATGTGGATGACGTGGCTGTGGTGTGTCCACACCACAGGACCTCCACTTAGTGACAGGGCACTCTTCGTGGGACCCCGTTACATCCTCCCCCACTTAGGTTCGGTTTACCGACCAATCAGGACGAGTGAAAGCGAGTCACACTCTTTCACTCTTCGTCGATTGATATCGACTTGCCGCGGCGGCTCAATCTCGTTAGAGCCCGTGAGCGACACAGCGCTCTTCTTCTTGGTCTCCACGTCGACCTCTGCGAGCATGCCCCGCTCTGGAGCATCTCGCGGCGCGAAAGCGCGCGCTAAGCCTGCTGCTGCGAAGCAGCGGGCCAAGAGCACTAAGCCTCGCGGCAAAGGCTCGTCCCTCAAGAAGGAGGCCGACGATGCGGCCTCTGAGGCAGTCACCTCTCGTGGTGACGTGCCAGCGAGCACGAGCGCGAGCTCGCGTCGCAGTCGGTCGCCGGATGTCCCTCCGGACGATCAACCCAACCCGCGCTTCGTCCACCGGGACGACAGTCCGGAGCCCGGTGACGATAGGGCTCTGAAGGAGTTCCTGGGGCTATCCGAGGACTCCGAGGGTGTTCAAACACCCCTGCCCAGCGAGCACAGCGACGACGTCATGCGTTCGCCCGCTAGTGACCACGATGGTCACGAGAACAGGACGCCGGAGCGTCCACAGAGCCCGGCCGACGAGGCCAGAGGTTCGCCTGCGGCAGGCGGCGACGAAGAAGAGAAACCTCGTTCGCCAGCGAAGAATCTTTCGCTTGTCGAAGGTGTAGAGCGGGTTCAAGCCGCTAAGGCCTCAGCGGAGGAGGCCAAACGCGCGAAGGAGCGCAATGCTTCAAGGTCTCCACGCCGTGAGGCAATGGAGACTGGAGGGCTCTACCGCGACCTCTTCATTCCGTCGTCTGACGAGGAGGAGGGTGCTGTCTACGAGCCCCAAGAGATCTCCAACGATCTCGATCGGCAGCAGGAAGATTTCCAAGCTGCCCTGCGAGTTCAAAGGCACCCGGTGCAGTCCCAGGCATCGGGTCCCGGTGCCGCACCCGTAGGTGACGGGGGCACCCACTCGCAGTCATACTAGCCACCCGAGGAGGGCTCTGGGGCCGATCTTTACTTGGAGCAACTCGTTGCTCCTCGTGGACTCATTGGTGTTCACACTTCCAAGGGCGCTTACGAACGCGCCTTGGTACAGAAGCTCGCCTTGTTCACCGACAACATCGAGGCGGCCAGGTGTGTGCTCCTTGCACAACACTGAATCCCTTTGAAGGATTTCACGACCCGCCGAAAGAAGCCCGAGAACCGTGGGGGCCTCTTTCCGATCTGGGGTTATTACCCTTGGGTCCAACCCGAGGTGTGCACCATTTGGCTTGCCAGTGAGGATCTCTTCTGGCAGTGGGTAGCCTCCCGCGGCTACTCACAAGAGCACCTTCGAGGGCTCAAGGACGAACGCACGCTGTCCTCCATCTTGGACCAGCGCGATCTCCGAATTGAGTTCGCTCATTTGGTCAACAAACGCTTGCTGCCAAAGGAGTTCCAGAAGCGCGGGGCTTCAAGCGATCATGATGAGCGCGGGTACGGGCTGTTTGCGGCCACGCCCGTACTGCGTTCGGGTAAGAAACCCCGAACTACTTACGAACCGGCCGTCGCTTCTGTTCCCAGATCGCGACAGCCTTTGGGCAGTCTGCCTGGAGCCGTTCAATCGGCTCCCACGAGTTCTCGGAGTCCGGGTAGCCTCGCCACTTCACAAGGAGTTGGCGCTGGCCACGGAGGCGTCGCTCCCGGACGACTCGTTCCACGTGGAAGTGGGTCTCTCCGTTCCGATCCAAAAGCGGAGGAGGTGCCCTCGTACGAATACGAGTACGAGGAACCTCTGAGGAGCCCGTCGCCACGGCGCTCCTCTCGCCCAAGTGCTCCGCCCGTTCCTCCGTCGGAGAACGAAGAGGTGTCTCGCCTCCGGCAACGTGTCCTTGTCCTTGAGATCGCGTTGGGTCTCGGGACTGGCGGTGCTGCTGCCGCCGAGTCTGGGAGTCGTGGGGTCCTCACTCGACTTGAGGACCGCCTGGCCCAGCTGGGCCGGAACGTCTCGGCGCTCCAGGATCGAGTGGACCGTCGGGCCCATTCGTCCGATATGGACGAAGCCTATCGCCGGATCCAGCAGCTGCAAATGGCTGTTGGGGATTTGGAGAAACGGCCGGGAGTGCAGACGTATGCGCATCCGCAGCCGTCTGGTCCGGCGTACGCTCCACCGCATGGTCAGGCGTACGCCCAGTCGCACGCTCCTGCGTTTGCGACGTCGTACGGCTACAGCGCGTACCAGGCTTATCCAGCCGCGTACGGGACCCCTTCGGCTTATGACTCGAGCCGTGAGTCTTCCGTTTCCCAATCTTGGGCTTACGGACAGGGTCGTTCGTCGGCGCCCGAGCCTCCTTCTCGCTTTCAGGAGCTGGTACCTCCTCCTCGCGAAGAGGATGGATCGCCTGGGGAGCAGTCGGCCACGTAGAACGTCGGGTGCGTCTTCATGGACTTAGGCAGGTCGATGGTGTACGCTGCACCATGCCTCACCAGGACCGTGAACGGGCCAATGAAGCGATGCTTCAGCTTGTTGCTGCCGACAGAGCTGACAGCGTCAAGCGGTAGGTTCTTAGTGTCGAGTAGGACTAACTCGCCCACATTAAACACGTTTAAGTTTCCTCTTCCATGTTTGTCCTGGGCCGCCGCCATTGCGTTGCGGACCCTGCTGATGACATTCAGCCGTGTGTCCATGAAGGACTCCACTTGTTTCCGCAAGGAAACTGGTTGCAACTCAGCAACCTGGGAGGAAAGGGCTTTCCGAGCCTCTCCCCCACTTAAGATAGAGTCGTCGGTGCCGCCACGCAAAGTGAGGGGCACCCGGGGTTTACGAAAGCCGTTCAGGTAGAACGGCGTGAACCCGGTGGACGCGTGCACCGAGTTGTTGAGTGCGAACTCAACAACAGGGAGCTGCACCGACCACGTACGTGGAGCTCCCGCGCAGACACTGCGCAGCGTGTCTTCGAGCACGCGATTGACGCGCTCAGTCTGACCGTCCGTCTGAGGATGGTCAGCTGTGGACATGTGCAGCTTAGTTCCAAGCAATTGGAACAGCGTTTTCCAGAACGCAGCGGTGAACCGCGGGTCACGGTCCGAGACAAACGTCTCCGGCAGACCATGATAGCGGAAGACGCCGTCTACGAACAGCCTAGCGGCATGTTCACCTGTGACCGTGTCTGGCACCGGAGCAAGGTGTACCATCTTGCTCAGACGGCACACGAACACCAAAATACCGGTGTTGCCGTGCGCATCGGCCGGAAGGCCGAAGATGAAGTCGAGGCTCATCGACTTCCAGCAGTCTGCCGGGATAGGCAAGCTCTGCAATGGGGCTGAGGCGTGCCCCGCGGGTTTCACCCGCTGACATGTTTCGCATGTCTTGACATAGCGTGCGCCCACTTGTACATGTGGGTCCACCAAAAGGCCTGCGAGACCGACAAGAAGGTCTTCTCGCGGCCGAGATGTCCGCTGGAGGGCGCATCGTGCGCCTCCTGGAGGATGTCAAACTTGATGTCCTCGTCGTCCGGGACGACAACGCGCGGTGGTTCATTGGGCTCCACCCGATAGTAGAGGAGGCCATCCTGCCACTCGTATCGGTGTAGCCGGGAGCGCTGTCGCGGCGAGAGCCACGACGACTTGGCGTCCTTCCCAGCGGCCATGAACCGCACCAGAGGCGCGAGAGACTCGTCGCCACGATACGCCATGCGTATCCGATCGTAAAGATCCGTTGTCACCCGCGTGATGTGGGCCAACTCGTAGTCAGGCCTGCGTGATAACGCATCGGCAAGCACGTTGAGCTTGCCCGGCTTGTACTCGACGCGGAAGTTGTATTCCGCGAAGAACGACAACCACCTCGCCATCCGCTGCGATAAGTGGGGCGAGTTGGTCGCCGTTCGCAGGGATGCGTGGTCGGTATAGATCACAAAGGGCCTAGAGCCCAGAAGATGCACCCGGAACTTCACAAAGGCGTACTTCATGGCAAGGAGCTCCTTGTCGTGAACGGGGTAGTTCCGTTCGGCAGCCATGAGCTGCCTGGACTGGAACGAGATGACTCGTTCGTGTCCGTCCGCGTCGTTCTGCAGCAATGCACAAGCGATGGCGTAGTCGGAGGCATCGCAGACGACGCTGAACGGCTTTGTCTCGTCCGGCAGTGCCAGGACTGGCGCCTGCTGGAGGCTAGCCTTGATGCTATCAAAGGCATCCTGGTGTTGGCGCTCCCAGTGCCAGTCAGAGTCCTTCTTCAGGAGGTCTGACAAGGGTCTAGCCAGACCCGCGTACCCCGCACTGTACTTGTGCAGGTAGTTGGCCAAGCCCAACCACTTCCGAAGATCCTTTTGGGATCTGGGCCTGGTCCAAGCCGTGATGGCTTGGACCTTCTCTGGGTCGGCCCGAACACCGTCGTTGCTGACGAAGCAACCGAGAACCTTGATCTCTGGTGACTCGAAGACGCACTTGTCGATGTTGGCATAGAGCTTGTTGGCTCTCATGACCTCCAGCACTCGACGGAGGTGCTCGATGTGCACCTCCATAGCCGTCTTGCCATCCTCGGCACGGCTATGGACGAATATATCGTCGAAGTACGTCTGTGCAAACGCACGGAGCGGTCTGAACAACTGCGTGACCAAGCGATTGAACGTCGCTGGGGCATTGGACAGACCCTGTGGCATGACGAGCCACTCCCAAAGCATACCACTTGGAGTGCTCACCGCGGTGAGCGGGATGTCGCTCTCACGCATCACGATCTGGTAGTATCCGTCCACCAGATCCAGAGCGCTGTACAGCTCGCAGCCGGCCATGTTGTTCAACAACACATCCTTTCGTGGGATTGGTGTCTGGGCCGGCACCGTAGCGCTGTTCAGCTTGTTGTAAGCGTGAACCAGACGCCACTCCCCGTTCGACTTCCGAACGCAGAAGGTTGGCGTCGAGTGCGGGGACTTCGACTCCCGCACCATGCCTGCCTTCGCCTTCGCGGCGAAGAAGGCATCAATGACCTCGCACTGTTCGCGCGGTAGAGGCCATTGCCTCGTGACACAGTACTTTGTGCCAGGCACGAGATCAATCTCGTGCCGAACTCCTCGATCTGGTGGGAGTTGTGACGGTAGGTCTTTCGACACCACGTCCTCGTACTCCTTCACCAAAGGATACACCGGATCCTTAGGGTTCTTGAGAATCTCAGAACCCAAGCGCGCTTCGCGTCGCTTCCTCATCTCTTCGAGGACGTCCTCGTCCAGGACAGAGGAGGAGTTCATCTCCTCCAGAGTGGTTTCCGGCTTAAGGAGAACCAGCTCTGCGATCTTGCCAGCCTTGAGATCGACCAGAAAGTCTTCTGCCGCCATCTCTTCGAGGTTCAGCAACTCTGACACCTCCGGCAGTGGCTCCAAGTGGATGCCTGTTGCCTTGACTGGCATACCGGTCACGCCGTCGAAGATGTGATAACACTATTCGACTGGCCGCGTCTGAGGAGCCCGGGCCCTGGGCTCCGAGTCGCTAAGAGCGACTTCAGTCTGAACAGCGTTCAGACTCGACTTGCGGTGGCGACGATGTCGTCGACGGCGACAGCGACGTGGAACTTCGTTACCCACGTCGTGTGATGTCTCACTAGGGACATCGGGAGCATTCACAACTCCGTGTGGAACTTTGTTACCCACACAGAAACCGCCTTCCGCGTCTTCCCCTTCAGTTAAGGTCTGGGCGACCGCGTGTGGAACTGTGTTACCCACACAGGAAGCGCCTTTCGCGCCTTCCTCTTCAGTTAAGGTCTGGGCGACCGCGTGTGGAACTGTGTTACCCACACAGGAAGCGCCTTCCGCGTCTTCCTCTTCAGTTAAGGTCTGGGCGACCGTGTGTGGAACTATGTTACCCACTTGGTCGACGCTCGTCAGCGTCGACACCTTCGAAGCTTCGGCCACCGGTCTGGACTCCGGTGGCGACAGAGGGCTGTCTGCCATGGACTGCCGCGCTCGGTCCGGTGCAGCTCCTGCTGCAGCCATCTTCATGGAGTCGTCCAAGACATCGACGACTCCCAAGTACTCCCTGGATGCTTCGGCATCCCGGCGCCCTTTCGGGTGGCCCAGGTCCTGACAGAGGTGGGAACATGACTCACCAATGCTCTGTCAGACACTGCAGGCCGGCTAGCGCCAATCGCTTTGCCGCGCCAGTCTATCCAGGGCTCGTGCTTCTCGAGCCAGGGCATGCCCAGAATCAAGTCGTACGACTCCATCTCCAGAACAGTGAACTGTTCCGAGCTGTCGAAGTCCTCAAACTTCACAGCAAGATCCATGTGGATCTTAGGGATGGTTATCACCTTCCCGTCGGCCAGTCTGACTGACACTGTCCCGTTGCCTTTGCTCTCTCTTAGAGCATCGGCCAACTTGTTGCTATTGCGAGCAACTGTCTGGCGGCGTGCAAAGTTCTTTGACGCCCCAGAGTCGATCAGGACACGGAACGGAAATCCGTATCCTCGTACACCTGCGTGTACTACAAGCAGCCCTCCGCTACCCTTCGCCGATTCGAGAGTGCACAGACTCTCAGCGGCTAAGTCTCCATGGTGCGCGCCACCCGCGCACCGCTCATGAAGACTTAGATCTTCCCCAGTAGGGCCCCCCGCCCCTACTGGTTGCATGCGTTCCCCTAGCCTCGGGATCGCGGCTTTGCCAGCGACCCTTAAGCGCTAGAGGTCTAGGAGGAAACCGCCTGGGTTGTCCTCCGGCGGGGAAGGCACGTTTCATGTGACCCAAGCCTGCCACAGCCGGAGCAGCGGATGTCCTGCTGCTCCGCGGACCCGAGTTCCATTGGAACTGGTCCGCTAGGACTCGCCCGGTTCGTACCCGGTGCGGAGTTCCCTGGCCATGCTGAGGCCCGGCGTACGAGCCTGGCGATGGCTGTACTCTTCCTGGAGCGCGATCTGAATCGCCTCCTCAAGGGTGCCACATTGCACCCGGAACAGCTGCGTGCGAGCGGGCCCCACCCGGAGGCCGTCCATGAACACCGTCACCTTGATGTGTTCATGGAGTGGGTTTCCCACTAGAGATGCGGTGAGCTCACGCATCTCCTGGATGTACTCGTGCAGCTCACGCTTCCCTTGTTTACACGAGAGAAAGCGTGAGCGCTGGCGATACTCATAGTTCGCCGGAAGGAACGCGGCTCGAAGCTGTTCACACAGCTGAGCCCAGGGTGCAAAGCATCCCGGCGTAGTTGCTTCGCGCGTGTACGCCCAACTCTTAGCACGACAGCTAAGGTTGGAGAGTGCGAACGCCACTCGGAGCCGTTCGCTCGAGATTAGAGCCGCGTCCATGGCGAGCTCTACCTCTCGAACCCAGAAGTGAAGGTTCTCACCTTGTTTCCCCTCATACGGGTTCACCTTTAGCCGCAACGGCTTAGGTTGGGTCGGCTTGGACTCGACCGCGGGAGCCTGAAAGGTTCCCCGGACATGTTCAATGAGCCCTCGCACATACATGTCAAACGCGTTCACGCGTTCGACCTGCTCGGCTGGTGTTGACGCCACCAAGCTCTGCAGAGCTTCCATACCGAAGATGCCTGCCATCTTCCGAACGGACTCGAACTGCGAGTCGTTCAAATGAGGAAACTCATTCCGGTCCATGTTGACCAGAACGCTAGAGGTTCAGGTAGGCTACCCGCGTAGGCGTGGATTGACTACAAGTGCTACCAAGTGTGACGGGTCAGACGGCACCTTGCGCTAGAGGAAGCTTGACTTCCGAGAGTATACAAACCCTCTGTGAACGGCAGTTCACAGGTCCCTGGCCAAAGGGGACGATTTACCAATAAGAGGGTAGATTTAAGACAGACTATATTTATAGGTGCTTCTAAATCCATCTACATACAAAATGCAAGTCACCTATAGAGTTTCCTAGATTTATCCTATTGGTTGGTTTTGAGGGCATGTAGCCATGATGTGAGTGACGTGGCTGTGGTGTGTCCACACCACAGGACCTCCACTTAGTGACAGGGGACTCTTCGTGGGGCCCCGTTACATTGGCAATCAGCATGACCAATAGCATTGAATACCTTGTGGAACAGCTCGACGTTCTCATACCATGCCATCGATCGAAATAGCGGACATGCACAAACAGCAATTAGCACCGAATCCAACGCAATTTGATGCGTACGTACCTCTGCGAACGGCTTCATCGACTTCATCTCCAGGCGCCGACCACCCAGCACACCTCCCTCGGTTTTTAAACAGCCCTGGGCATTGTTACCACACCGCGCACTGCCAATTCCCTCGGTGCTACCGGTGGCGTGGTGAGCGGCACCCGAGACTGAGAGCATGCAAGGTTTTTGTCGATCTACCTTTCCCATATTGAAGCTACCTCATTAACTGCCAATCGCTGCATTTGTGGTCCTTGCTGATAAACTGCTCTCTTATTGTGGTCCCTGGCGATAAACATCCTTACCTCGGTGCCCCGGTCGGCGATCGCTCAAGTTCGTGCTCTCTGTTGAGCCCTCGTGCCTTCTCGCTGATCGACTGCTGGGAGCAAGTACAGTAGCCCCAGGTGGAGCAGCATCGTAGCTGAGGGTGGCGTGTACGAGAACTTAAGCTCGCTCGACATTTACCGGTATTGACAAGCACTGTACAAAATCACCCCAACTTGCGTGTTTCAAGAGCTTGAAAGGCAAGCAAAGTTGTAGTCGTGCATCGTTCCTTCTTTTCCACCACCTTGGGAGTAAACGCAAATGCCATGTTGGCAAAGGTGCAGGAAAAAAGGTTTGAGTCTCTGAATTTCGGTGGGGCATACCTCCGATCCAAGGCATCGTAAAAGCGCAAGATAGTGTCTCTGCAGCACACTGGTGCTGCTAAACTCAAAAGAGAACACACACCAGCAAAATTGGTATTCAGCTTTTGGATAAGAAACGTTTGCTCACTTAAAACTGTACGCAGTAAAACTTCTTTTCTGTCGGCTTGATCCGTTTTACCAGTTGAAGTTGTAGGAGCTCGGTGCCGAACCACCGGTCTGAGGCGCCGTCGTCGTGCTTGGGGAAGTGTTCGTCGATGGGGAAGCATTCGCTGACGGAGATGCGTTCGTCGATGGGGAGAGGTTTGAGGAAAAGTTCACCGAAGGGGGGCCGTTCGCTTGCGGGGCGTTCGTCGTCGGTGAGTTTGTCGACCGAAGGGAGTTTGTCGACGGCGAAGAGTTCGTCGAAGGAGTAGAGTTTGCGGACGTAGGAGCGTTTGTCGTTGGCGAAGCGTTCGTCGACGGTGAAGTGTTCGTCGATGGGGAAGCGTTCGTCGACGGGGACGCGTTCGTCGAAGGCGAAGAATTTGTCGCTGGAGAAGCGTTTGTTGACGGTGCACCACCAGCTTCCGAAGAAGTAGTAGTAGTCTTGGTTGACGTCGAGGTCGATGTGCCACCGCCGCTACCAGACACGACGATGTCGGCGCACGTCGGGTAAGTCTGGTTGGCAATGTCCGAGTGCCAGTAAAACTGCAGGACACAGTCACCCGGGCTTTCACAGCCTGATACATCGGCCGGCATCTTGGCAGTGGTGCCACCTTGGCCGCCATTTTCAGCGAAGGGCTCGATGTTCAGAAGAGACTTGTAGCTCTTGTAAGTAATCGTGCCCGTCGAGTCTTTGCTTGGTTTCAGGATGCTCAGCTTCATGTAACCAGGGTGCGGGGCCTCGATATTCCACTTGACGTCAAAGTCGGCGCCCGGTGCCAAAGTGGTGACCTCATTCCCTTCCTCGTACACCGTTCCACGACATCCGTTCTCGAGGTTGAAAGTCGCCGCAGGAGGGAAGTCGGCCTGCTTGTGCTGAGAGAGACCTTCGATTGGGGCGATCTGGAGCTCGTTGAGTCCGATGTTGATGAGAGCTCCCGAGTCCTTGTGGTACTTCTCGGACATCTGACGGTAGGCCGGCTCGGTCATTTTTCCGTGAGCGTCGGCAGTGGAGAACAGCATTGCGGCGGTGGCCACGAGGGCAAGCGAGGCGAGACCAGTTGGCTTCATGAAAACGTTTTACTGTTCGTGGAGATTAATCGAGGATAGCTCAGGAACGCGAATGCAAAAGTGAAAAGACATGCGGGCATTCCGTTGGGCCGAGTGCCGTGTGCTTGTTAAAAGGAAAAGCGAGGCATGAGAGCAAAGATATAAAGCAAGATCTGTTACTTTCGTTGCTGGTGGTGTGTTCACCGGTATGTTGATTGTCTCCGACTTGCTTTATGCGGCTCTTGAGATCGGCCAGTGCCCCTGTCACTACAAGTAGCGAGCGAACTTGTTGAGGCATCACCCACACTTTACCTTTCCAGAGCACAGCTTCGCACACTTGTAAAACCGCTCTCTTTTCATGAAGCAGGCCGGCTTGTACAAGTATTATCCATGGATAATGGATATACATGCTGTGTCAAGGTTGTCGACAGCCACGAATGCATTCCCACAGAAAGGGGTATGTACTCTGCTGCAAAACAGTTTGTCTTACAGGGTCCATTTCGGTGCGCATTTGTTTTTTATTGAACCACCTACACCCTTCAATACACAGATGCAATTGACTCTATCAGCTTCGCTGCAAGCTCATCGTGTGTCGGTAGATGCGGATTCGCTCGCGACTGTTGTAGCAGGTACAGCTCCTGTTCATCAAGCCCGTGAGGCGAATGTCCTGGAGGCTGGAGTTGATGGGGTAGCACGACGTAGTCACTGTTCGTCTCGCAGATTTCCATCATGGTATGAGCCACTTGTTTCCAAATCTGTTTCAGGCCTCGCAAGACACCGGCAACAACGTGCGGGTTCACGACAGCATGTGCACGTGTCTCCGGGTGTCGATGCCTTGGAGGTGACGCGAAGAGAATACGGAGAACGTTGTTCGACGGGTCGTCCTCAGCAGGCTCAACGATCGCTAGCACTTCAATCTGCCATTTTAAAACTACAGTTAGCTTTGAAGGACATCAAAAGTAGTAGGTGTAGCAGGAAACGTACCGAGAATTGAGAGCCTTCAGGCAAAGCTGGCACAAACAGCTTCATCCCGAATTCGAGGCGTCGAGGCTTCACATTCCGCGGCCTTACGTCGCGAGGTTTCGATTCCTTGCTCTGCCCCAGTCCGGACGGCGGCCGCTTCTTGTCACGCCCAAGCGATATCGGTTGAGAGCCTCTGCTACTTTGAGACAAGGTTGCCCGTTTGTCTCCCCGACTGCTATCAGTGTCATGCGAGGGCACTGAACTTCGCGGGTTCACAAGCGCGTAGTACTGGAAATCTTCAACCCTAGCAACATCGACCCCAGGAATCCCAGTCAGTGGCATGCGGAAAACTTGCTTGCGAATATACGCATTCGTTCGCTCCCGAGACTGCCCGGATGCCACAATCACACGCCATGCACTGATATCAACCTCCATCGTCCCGCTGTCTTCGTGGGCAGGGCGGAAAAACGAACAAGTGTCCGACAGCAGAGCTTCAAAGAAGAGTTGCGCCGTAACCTTAGTACCCATGTTTTCCTCAAGCACTTGTGCAAATTCTTCCGGAGAACTCTCAAAGAAGGGTGTCGTGGTCACAGCCGCTCTCGCAAGCGAAGCATGTGCAGACGAATACCCAGGATTGTAAGGTCTCCATGGCAGATGGACTGGTAGCGTGCTGAGGCTGTCAGTGAGTGCATTCGAATCACTCATGGTCGAAATCAACCCCTTCGTGATTTCCAATGCGAACGCGCGGGGCAAGAACGCCAAGTCAGCCTTTATGTGTAGATTCTCGCGCGTTCCACGGCCAGATGACGACTCTAGGGCGATACTTGCAGCCAGCGCCACCGCTGTATCGATGGGCGCGTCGGCACCCAGAAGCGAACCACGCCTCACAGACAGAGGTGCTGCGAATAGGTGTCTTGCAGTCTGGTCTCGTAGCAACTTCAATATCTTCACACAGCTACCACGAACGCCTTCCAGAGCGCCGCGCTCGATTTGTGCCTTGCCCATTACGTTGCGCGAGAAGACTACGCCCGCTCGCCATCGAATCTGCAATGTTGACTTGTGTTCAGATCCGCTCATTTTTTTGCTGTCAGCGCCTTGGTCGGACATGTTCGCTTCACGCTGAGAGGCGTTCAGTTCTTCCTTTGCGTCATCCTCAGTGCCCGGGACATCTTCTGCATCGACGAGTACTTCGATAGAAAAGCAGTTGCTGAAAGGGATGCTGAGCGTGTAAACCTTGGATCGAAGGGTTGCTTTATGTGCTGTCTTCTCTTGGTCACCTTCCGCCAGCAGATCGTCTTCAACTGTGCAAGAATGATATTGCTCGATGGCCACAGCTTTCATGCTAGTCGGAACGGCGCTTCGAGCGATACCTCTGCTGCTACCGGTTGTAGTAGGAGGAGTGGTCAAGGTGCCAACGTCTGGGCGATAACTCAAGGCACGTACCAATCCAAACCGTGGATGCGAATGCCAGTCACGTAGCATGTCGGTGTCAGTTCCAGTTTCTCCGCTCGAGTTGGAATTCTTTGCAGAAGTTGACGATCCCACCGGGGCAGACTGGGTAAGCGCTTCCTTCTCCTTCTTACACTTGAGGCGCGTGGTGCGAGGAGCGATCATTTCAAGGAACTCGTGTACGCTCGATCCTGGTATACGAGTCGTCATGATTTCGGTCATGTCTTCCTCTCGCATCTCCAAGAAGGGAGGTGACCGTCCAGAAGCCGCATTGGTATCAGCCACAGCTTCCAGCCAAGGCAGCCGCACATCTCCAAGCTCCCACCTCGTGAGCATCGGAGCTTGGAACGCTGCTGTGCCCTTTGCTTGCAACAGTCCTCCCATCAGGTGAGGCTCTGTCTGTGCTCGAGCCAACGCGCGCGACGTCGACGACACTGCCGAACTTGAAGCCACCTCCGCCGCCGCAGCCATGAGCGCCGACAAGTCGGAGCTGTACACCAACCCGACGGCGTGGTCGAACTGCTTGGACAGAAAAACCCCGCGCTTGCGAGACGACCCGTGGCCGCTGCGTTCACGTTCACTGAACGAATCCTCCTCGATCTCTTGACTCAAACTGTTGCTTCGACTCGTCGGGACCTGCGGGTGTGCAAAGCTCGTAGACCCGGGCTTATTGGCCATCCACATGCCCTTGCCAAACCTGGCCGAGCACATGATCAAATACACCTGCGGGCTGCAGCTCCTGACCCCTTTATCTTCGGGCCGCTGCAGCACGCGGAACGATTCCCACGCGTGGAGTTTCTTGCTGGCCGCGATGATTTTCTGCACAAAGTTCTGGCCAATGTATCTCTGTGTGACCACGGCCCGGAACCCCCAGTGGTGGGTCTTGCCCCTCTCCACATGGAACAGACACGACCCGTTGGGCTTGGCCGTGAACACGAGCTTCCGGTGCTGCGTGGCCCGCAGAAAGTAGCCCGTGGCCGGGTCCATGAGGTACACGGGCGCGTCGGCCGCGCTCCGTCCGAACACGTGATCCTTGAGACTGCCCTGCACCTGTTCGTAGAGCGAGCTGCCGCTCGTGCTGGACGACACGACCTCGGGCCGCTGGCTGCTGAGCCCGAGCGGCCGGCTGAGGGACGCGCGGCCATGCTGCGGCCAGCGCTCGCTGAAGGCTTTGAAGAGCTCGGCCCGCGCGGCGGCCAGCGCCTCGGCCGGCGTCAGCTGCTCCTTGTGGGCCCGGCGGCCGGCGGCCAGCACGGCGGCCAGCGTCTCCCAGAGCTGCGCGAAGAAGCCCCAGCCGTGGCCTTCGGTGACAACGTTGACGGCCACGAGCGTGGGCAGCAGGGAGAAGAAGGCCAGGGGCACGGCCGGCGTGCTGGCCACGTCGACGCTGAGGCCCGCGGCCCCCAGCAGCAACAGGCCGCTTGTCCCGAGCGACAGCAGCAGCAGCCGCACCTTGGACGCCGCCATGTCGTCAGTTGCCAACAGATCGGCCCCACTTGACTTGAAGCTTGTATTGGGAGTATGATTACACCAGTTGTGTATTGCACACCATCAATTATTGTGGCGTCATCTTTTGTGTCTCGCACACCATCAATTAATTGCACAACGGGTAAGCCTGGGTAACCCCCATGTCTTGGTCTGAAAAAACCGACCCAGCGCATTTCTGAGAATGCTGCGTACCCAGTCCATGGAGTACACGACCAATCTCCTGCGCCACCTCGAGCGCTTCTTCTCGGTGGTGCAATACAAAAGGTGTGGGTATCTCTATCGGACTAAAAGAACAGGAGCTCCACTAAGTACCCGGATAGAAGGTGGTGGTTAACACCGTCTTCGAGGGCGTTTAGATGCATAGACAGCATGCTGGGGCCCGAGATATCTTTCGCTATACTAGTAGTATGTAGTATTCTGCCAAGTAGCATGTGTTATTGTTTTTTAGTATAACTGTATTGCTCTGGACATAACCACATAGAGCGAAGTACTGTGCGACTTGTTGGATATTGCGAATGACCTGCACAACCTAGGGCCTGGTTTGTCCTCCGGAATGTATCCATGGTAGCTGAGATGCATACTGCTTGGAAACTAACTTATTGTATCGCAGCCGAAGACGCATCGACTACGACTCGTAGTCTACGAGTAATAGCAGCTAATGGAGAATTCATCGTTTGGTGGGGCAAATTTGAGCTTTTGGCCGCACTGGGTGTCCTTCAAGTTAAGAGACACCCAAACTATATCCATATAGGCTGCAAAGAAAAATAATACTTTGCGGTTGGAGCATATTCATTTGCAAGAAGATTTCTGGTCCCAACGTTCAACAATCCTAATGCATTCTCACTGGTATTGTTTTGCTGAAGCTGCCCTGCCAAGGCGAGTGGACTGGCTGGTTGAAGTGTGCTATCTACCTGTGAATCAATTCAACTGCAAACGGATGCGAGTGGTGTTTTGCGACGGTGAACATGTACACGCTCACGGCATCGGCCATACTGTATACCCCCTCTATAAATTTTATAAATATATATAAAAGTATAGGAACTGGAAACACCAAAAGCAGAGCCCTTAAATGTGGTTCCGAAAATTTGGAACCAGCAGTTCGCCAAATACATGCAATTTACTATGTAATTAGCAGAACTGTTATTCGACTTATCGAGCTAGTGCTTCCTCTTCTTTTTCTTCCGTCCATTCCGTTTTTGCCGTTTCAAGTACTCTTGCTCAAGCTGACGGAGTCGACCCAGTGCAGCAACTGCGGTGGGTCTTCTCGATGGATCGTCATGCATCAGCACCTCTAGGAACTGTGTCCTCTCTCCCCCTTTGTCATACCAGCTTCCGTACACAACATCTCCGCAAGTTTGAATCAACCGCCCAACAGACCATACGTCCACAGCAGTGGTGTGACTACCATCTCTGAAGATCTCAGGGGCATGTTCGGCTCGACTCAGGTGGTGACCGCTTGAAACCTGGGGGCTTTGAGCTGCATCCATGAAATCAATCAGAAACCACGAATTGTCGCCATCGCGAGTCTTGATAACATTCGGCCATCGAATATCTCGATGCATCCACAAGCAGCATGCAGTTTCACCAATGCTTGAAACACATTTGCGAGCGCATGAAACAATTCCACAAGATTTGCTGGTCTTTTTTACTTGGCCACGTGGTTTGAATATTAATCGCATTGCATTCTGGTCTGCATGATCCAGACGATCAACGTTCGGAATGGCATGCTCTTCCAACACCCTGTAGACCGCTTCAGCATGATCCTTTGCTGCTTGAAATAGCTCTTCTGGAAAACACTTGACAACACAGGATGGTTCGAGTAATACTCTAACTCCAAAATCACGGAACAGTTTCTTGTACTCATCTCGAGCGCTTTCCGGGCACACACTCGCAAGGCTCCGCATTAATCGTGCGACGTTCAGAATTGCCAGCAGCAAACGAAAACGTCCTTCCAAATGTTTCAGATCATATACTCCCAACTCAATTGCGTCCATGTCATCGTGCGCACGAGCAATAGCATACAATCTGGCTTCATAGCCAACGGCTGCGTATCCGAACAAATATGGAGCGTCACCGTAGCTCCAAACAAGCTTCTCACATAACTCGCGTCGTGGTGTTTCCATCTGCTCTTTAGGGGCCTTTTCCTCACCGCGAAACACGCACACCGAATCCACAATGAAAAGGTAATCTGGACGATTTGATCCTGTTGATGGTGATCGACTTGAATTCCGGTCGCTCTTACCGATGTCGTGTAGCACGAAGTTCAAAACGTTGCGAATCAAGTCGTCCCAAAACGAGATGAACGAAGTCTCAGTGTCACCAGGATCCGTAGCATACACAATACGGCTTCCAATCCGGAACAAGAAATTCAATCACTGCTTCAAGTTGTCAATTTTGAATAACTTCGCCATCAACTCAGGAGATGGGGAGGTCATCTTGGTGATCCAGGTGTCGTAAATTTCTTGATGCAACGTTATTTTTTCCGGTAGTTCGTTTTCAATAAATTCTGCTAGCTCTCCCAAACGAGGCAGCTGATGTGGTGCGAGCTGATTCTTGCGGAAATCGTCCACCCACTTGGCTGTCCAGCCTTGGTCAACCATCGTCACCCCAGCTTGTTCAGGAGGGAGTTCCACAAGCACGTGAATTTCTTCTTCTCCGGGGGTGAAGTCTAACCCAAACAACTCCTCCTTGTTGAGCTTCATTGACGGACGCATTTCCTTATACTTCTTGTCGATCTGGCCTCGTAAAAAAGTCTTCACATTGTCGTCGTCCGCCAGCCACTTGATTTCCTCCCCTTCCTTCACCCGCGCCAAGTACAACGTCAACAACCTTGGAGGGACAGTGTGCTGCTCGGTGCTCAAGGTGCCCGCGAATCTAGCCTTCTGCAGCTCCTCCCCATCCTCACCGAGCGCAATCTCCACGGAAAACACAGACGCTTCGCCGTACATAGCAGCGCAGCTTCACTTTCGCCGCCATGCTGTTCTTGTCTAGAAAAGTTCTCAACTGAGAAAAAGCACACATTCAGCCAATCAGATCACACCACAGGAATTAATTTAGATTTCTGACAAATATAATATATTCCTGAATACTTATGTATATAAAAAACTAAATAATACTGAGATAGGAGCACTTCAGAATGCCTAACGGTAAACAACCGATACCAGACTGTATACCGTTGGTGAGTGCTGGTGTATACCGGTAATTGCGTGGCGGTAAACAACCGGTAATACTGAAAATGTATACTTGGTGAGTGATGGTGTATACTGGCTGGGCTGAGTGATGGTGACAAGGTGAAATGCCTGACGGAAAGCCGGGAAACGACCTAGGAACGAATGCGCGGTGAAAGGACGCAAGTGTGTGTGTACACGGTGGCTGTAGAGGGTGAAGGGAGTGCACGCGCTGATGAACACACTGATGGACGTTTTGGGGCTTCTCGCCGGGGTGTGTTTATGGCCCCCAGAAAGCGATTCTCTTCGTTTCGTTTCGTGTGACGGGTCACACGGCACCTTGCGCTAGAGGAAGCTTGACTTCCGAGAGTATACAAACTCTCTGTGAACGGCAGTTCACGGGTCCCTGGCCAAAGGGGACGATTTACCAATAAGAGGGTAGATTTAAGACTGAGTGTATTTATAGGTGTTTCTAAATCCAACTACATACAAAATATAAGTCACCTATAGAGTTTCCTAGATGTTATCCTATTGGTTGGTTTTGAGGGCATGTACCCATGATGTGGATGACGTGGCTGTGGTGTGTCCACACCACAGGACCTCCACTTAGTGACAGGGCACTCTTCGTGGGACCCCGTTACATCCTCCCCCACTTAGGTTCGGTTTACCGACCAATCAGGACGAGTGAAAGCGAGTCACACTCTTTCACTCTTCGTCGATTGATATCGACTTGCCGCGGCGGCTCAATCTCGTTAGAGCCCGTGAGCGACACAGCGCTCTTCTTCTTGGTCTCCACGTCGACCTCTGCGAGCATGCCCCGCTCTGGAGCATCTCGCGGCGCGAAAGCGCGCGCTAAGCCTGCTGCTGCGAAGCAGCGGGCCAAGAGCACTAAGCCTCGCGGCAAAGGCTCGTCCTCAAGAAGGAGGCCGACGATGCGGCCTCTGAGGCAGTCACCTCTCGTGGTGACGTGCCAGCGAGCACGAGCGCGAGCTCGCGTCGCAGTCGGTCGCCGGATGTCCCTCCGGACGATCAACCCAACCCGCGCTTCGTCCACCGGGACGACAGTCCGGAGCCCGGTGACGATAGGGCTCTGAAGGAGTTCCTGGGGCTATCCGAGGACTCCGAGGGTGTTCAAACACCCCTGCCCAGCGAGCACAGCGACGACGTCATGCGTTCGCCCGCTAGTGACCACGATGGTCACGAGAACAGGACGCCGGAGCGTCCACAGAGCCCGGCCGACGAGGCCAGAGGTTCGCCTGCGGCAGGCGGCGACGAAGAAGAGAAACCTCGTTCGCCAGCGAAGAATCTTTCGCTTGTCGAAGGTGTAGAGCGGGTTCAAGCCGCTAAGGCCTCAGCGGAGGAGGCCAAACGCGCGAAGGAGCGCAATGCTTCAAGGTCTCCACGCCGTGAGGCAATGGAGACTGGAGGGCTCTACCGCGACCTCTTCATTCCGTCGTCTGACGAGGAGGAGGGTGCTGTCTACGAGCCCCAAGAGATCTCCAACGATCTCGATCGGCAGCAGGAAGATTTCCAAGCTGCCCTGCGAGTTCAAAGGCACCCGGTGCAGTCCCAGGCATCGGGTCCCGGTGCCGCACCCGTAGGTGACGGGGGCACCCACTCGCAGTCATACTAGCCACCCGAGGAGGGCTCTGGGGCCGATCTTTACTTGGAGCAACTCGTTGCTCCTCGTGGACTCATTGGTGTTCACACTTCCAAGGGCGCTTACGAACGCGCCTTGGTACAGAAGCTCGCCTTGTTCACCGACAACATCGAGGCGGCCAGGTGTGTGCTCCTTGCACAACACTGAATCCCTTTGAAGGATTTCACGACCCGCCGAAAGAAGCCCGAGAACCGTGGGGGCCTCTTTCCGATCTGGGGTTACCCTTGGGTCCAACCCGAGGTGTGTACCACTTGGCTTGCCAGTGAGGACCTCTTCTGCAGTGGGTAACCTCCCGCGGCTACTCACAAGAGCACCTTCGAGGGCTCAAGGATGAACGCACGCTGTCCTCCATCTTGGACCAGCGCGATCTCCGAATTGAGTTCGCTCATTTGGTCAGCAAACGCTTGCTGCCAAAGGTGTTCCAGAAGCGCGGTGCTTCAAGTGCTCATGATGAGCGCGGGTACGGGCTGTTTGCGGCCACGCCCGTACTGCGTTCGGGTAAGAAACCCCGAACTACTTACGAACCGGCCGTCGCTTCTGTTCCCAGATCGCGACAGCCTTTGGGCAGTCTGCCTGGAGCCGTTCAATCGGCTCCCACGAGTTCTCGGAGTCCGGGTAGCCTCGCCACTTCACAAGGAGTTGGCGCTGGCCACGGAGGCGTCGCTCCCGGACGACTCGTTCCACGTGGAAGTGGGTCTCTCCGTTCCGATCCAAAAGCGGAGGAGGTGCCCTCGTACGAATACGAGTACGAGGAACCTCTGAGGAGCCCGTCGCCACGGCGCTCCTCTCGCCCAAGTGCTCCGCCCGTTCCTCCGTCGGAGAACGAAGAGGTGTCTCGCCTCCGGCAACGTGTCCTTGTCCTTGAGATCGCGTTGGGTCTCGGGACTGGCGGTGCTGCTGCCGCCGAGTCTGGGAGTCGTGGGGTCCTCACTCGACTTGAGGACCGCCTGGCCCAGCTGGGCCGGAACGTCTCGGCGCTCCAGGATCGAGTGGACCGTCGGGCCCATTCGTCCGATATGGACGAAGCCTATCGCCGGATCCAGCAGCTGCAAATGGCTGTTGGGGATCTGGAGAGACGGCCGGGAGTGCAGACGTATGCGCATCCGCAGCCGTCTGGTCCGGCGTACGCTCCACCGCATGGTCAGGCGTACGCCCAGTCGCACGCTCCTGCGTTTGCGACGTCGTACGGCTACAGCGCGTACCAGGCTTATCCAGCCGCGTACGGGACCCCTTCGGCTTATGACTCGAGCCGTGAGTCTTCCGTTTCCCAATCTTGGGCTTACGGACAGGGTCGTTCGTCGGCGCCCGAGCCTCCTTCTCGCTTTCAGGAGCTGGCACCTCCTCCTCGCGAAGAGGATGGATCGCCTGGGGAGCAGTCGGCCACGTAGAACGTCGGGTGCGTCTTCATGGACTTAGGCAGGTCGATCGTGTACGCTGCACCGTGCCTCACCAGGACCGTGAACGGGCCAATGAAGCGATGCTTCAGCTTGTTGCTGCCGACAGAGCTGACAGCGTCAAGCGGTAGGTTCTTAGTGTCGAGTAGGACTAACTCGCCCACATTAAACACGTTTAAGTTTCCTCTTCCATGTTTGTCCTGGGCCGCCGCCATTGCGTCGCGGACCCTGCTGATGACATTCAGCCGTGTGTCCATGAAGGACTCCACTTGTTTCCGCAAGGAAACTGGTTGCAACTCAGCAACCTGGGAGGAAAGGGCTTTCCGAGCCTCTCCCCCACTTAAGATAGAGTCGTCGGTGCCGCCACGCAAAGTGAGGGGCACCCGGGGTTTACGAAAGCCGTTCAGGTAGAACGGCGTGAACCCGGTGGACGCGTGCACCGAGTTGTTGAGTGCGAACTCAACAACAGGGAGCTGCACCGACCACGTACGTGGAGCTCCCGCGCAGGCACTGCGCAGCGTGTCTTCGAGCACGCGATTGACGCGCTCAGCCTGAGGATGGTCAGCTGTGGACATGTGCAGCTTAGTTCCAAGCAATTGGAACAGCGTTTTCCAGAACGCAGCGGTGAACCGCGGGTCACGGTCCGAGACAAACGTCTCCGGCAGACCATGATAGCGGAAGACGCCGTCTACGAACAGCCTAGCGGCATGTTCACCTGTGACCGTGTCCGGCACCGGAGCAAGGTGTACCATCTTGCTCAGACGGCACACGAACACCAAAATACCGGTGTTGCCGTGCGCATCGGCCGGAAGGCCGAAGATGAAGTCGAGGCTCATCGACTTCCAGCAGTCTGCCGGGATAGGCAAGCTCTGCAATGGGGCCGAGGCGTGCCCCGCGGGTTTCACCCGCTGACATGTTTCGCATGTCTTGACATAGCGTGCGACCCACTTGTACGGGTCCACCAAAAGGCCTGCGAGACCGACAAGAAGGTCTTCTCGCGGCCGAGATGTCCGCTGGAGGGCGCATCGTGTGCCTCCTGGAGGATATCAAACTTGATGGCCTCGTCGTCCGGGACGACAACGCGCGGTGGTTCATTGGGCTCCACCCGATAGTAGAGGAGGCCATCCTGCCACTCGTATCGGTGTAGCCGGGAGCGCTGTCGCGGCGAGAGCCACGACGACTTGGCGTCCTTCCCAGCGGCCATGAACCGCACCAGAGGCGAGAGACTCGTCGCCACGATACGCCATGCGTATCCGATCGTAAAGATCCGTTGTCACCCGCGTGATGTGGGCCAACTCGTAGTCAGGCCTGCGTGATAACGCATCGGCAAGCACGTTGAGCTTGCCCGGCTTGTACTCGACGCGGAAGTTGTATTCCGCGAAGAACGACAACCACCTCGCCATCCGCTGCGATAAGTGGGGCGAGTTGGTCGCCGTTCGCAGGGATGCGTGGTCGGTATAGATCACAAAGGGCCTAGAGCCCAGAAGATGCACCCGGAACTTCACAAAGGCGTACTTCATGGCAAGGAGCTCCTTGTCGTGAACGGGGTAGTTCCGTTCGGCAGCCATGAGCTGCCTGGACTGGAACGAGATGACTCGTTCGTGTCCGTCCGCGTCGTTCTGCAGCAATGCACAAGCGATGGCGTAGTCGGAGGCATCGCAGACGACGCTGAACGGCTTTGTCTCGTCCGGCAGTGCCAGGACTGGCGCCTGCTGGAGGCTAGCCTTGATGCTATCAAAGGCATCCTGGTGTTGGCGCTCCCAGTGCCAGTCAGAGTCCTTCTTCAGGAGGTCTGACAAGGGTCTAGCCAGACCCGCGTACCCCGCACTGTACTTGTGCAGGTAGTTGGCCAAGCCCAACCACTTCCGAAGATCCTTTTGGGATCTGGGCCTGGTCCAAGCCGCGATGGCTTGGACCTTCTCTGGGTCGGCCCGAACACCGTCGTTGCTGACGAAGCAACCGAGAACCTTGATCTCTGGTGACTCGAAGACGCACTTGTCGATGTTGGCATAGAGCTTGTTGGCTCTCATGACCTCCAGCACTCGACGGAGGTGCTCGATGTGCACCTCCATAGCCGTCTTGCCATCCTCGGCACGGCTATGGACGAATATATCGTCGAAGTACGTCTGTGCAAACGCACGGAGCGGTCTGAACAACTGCGTGACCAAGCGATTGAACGTCGCTGGGGCATTGGACAGACCCTGTGGCATGACGAGCCACTCCCAAAGCATACTGCTTGGAGTGCTCACCGCGGTGAGCGGGATGTCGCTCTCACGCATCAGGATCTGGTAGTATCCGTCCACCAGATCCAGCGCTCTGTACAGCTCGCAACCGGCCATGTTGTTCAACAAAACATCCTTTCGTGGGATTGGTGTCTGGGCCGGCACCGTAGCGCTGTTTAGCTTGTTGTAGGCGTGAACCAGACGCCACTCCCCGTTCGACTTCCGAACGCAGAAGGTTGGCGTCGAGTGCGGGGACTTCGACTCCCGCACCATGCCTGCCTTCGCCTTCGCGGCGAAGAAGGCATCAATGACCTCGCACTGTTCGCGCGGTAGAGGCCATTGCCTCGTGACACAGTACTTTGTGCCAGGCACGAGATCAATCTCGTGCCGAACTCCTCGATCTGGTGGGAGTTGTGACGGTAGGTCTTTCGACACCACGTCCTCGTACTCCTTCACCAAAGGATACACCGGATCCTTAGGGTTCTTGAGAATCTCAGAACCCAAGCGCGCTTCGCGTCGCTTCCTCATCTCTTCGAGGACGTCCTCGTCCAGGACAGAGGAGGAGTTCATCTCCTCCAGAGTGGTTTCCGGCTTAAGGAGAACCAGCTCTGCGATCTTGCCAGCCTTGAGATCGACCAGAAAGTCTTCTGCCGCCATCTCTTCGAGGTTCAGCAACTCTGACACCTCCGGCAGTGGCTCCAAGTGGATGCCTGTTGCCTTGACTGGCATACCGGTCACGCCGTCGAAGATGTGATAACACTATTCGACTGGCCGCGTCTGAGGAGCCCGGGCCCTGGGCTCCGAGTCGCTAAGAGCGACTTCAGTCTGAACAGCGTTCAGACTCGACTTGCGGTGGCGACGATGTCGTCGACGGCGACAGCGACGTGGAACTTCGTTACCCACGTCGTGTGATGTCTCACTAGGGACATCGGGAGCATTCACAACTCCGTGTGGAACTTTGTTACCCACACAGAAACCGCCTTCCGCGTCTTCCCCTTCAGTTAAGGTCTGGGCGACCGCGTGTGGAACTGTGTTACCCACACAGGAAGCGCCTTTCGCGCCTTCCTCTTCAGTTAAGGTCTGGGCGACCGCGTGTGGAACTGTGTTACCCACACAGGAAGCGCCTTCCGCGTCTTCCTCTTCAGTTAAGGTCTGGGCGACCGTGTGTGGAACTATGTTACCCACTTGGTCGACGCTCGTCAGCGTCGACACCTTCGAAGCTTCGGCCACCGGTCTGGACTCCGGTGGCGACAGAGGGCTGTCTGCCATGGACTGCCGCGCTCGGTCCGGTGCAGCTCCTGCTGCAGCCATCTTCATGGAGTCGTCCAAGACATCGACGACTCCCAAGTACTCCCTGGATGCTTCGGCATCCCGGCGCCCCTTTCGGGTGGCCCAGGTCCTGACAGAGGTGGGAACATGACTCACCAATGCTCTGTCAGACACTGCAGGCCGGCTAGCGCCAATCGCTTTGCCGCGCCAGTCTATCCAGGGCTCGTGCTTCTCGAGCCAGGGCATGCCCAGAATCAAGTCGTACGACTCCATCTCCAGAACAGTGAACTGTTCCGAGCTGTCGAAGTCCTCAAACTTCACAGCAAGATCCATGTGGATCTTAGGGATGGTTATCACCTTCCCGTCGGCCAGTCTGACTGACACTGTCCCGTTGCCTTTGCTCTCTCTTAGAGCATCGGCCAACTTGTTGCTATTGCGAGCAACTGTCTGGCGGCGTGCAAAGTTCTTTGACGCCCCAGAGTCGATCAGGACACGGAACGGAAATCCGTATCCTCGTACACCTGCGTGTACTACAAGCAGCCCTCCGCTACCCTTCGCCGATTCGAGAGTGCACAGACTCTCAGCGGCTAAGTCTCCATGGTGCGCGCCACCCGCGCACCGCTCATGAAGACTTAGATCTTCCCCAGTAGGGCCCCCGCCCCTACTGGTTGCATGCGTTCCCCTAGCCTCGGGATCGCGGCTTTGCCAGCGACCCTTAAGCGCTAGAGGTCTAGGAGGAAACCGCCTGGGTTGTCCTCCGGCGGGGAAGGCACGTTTCATGTGACCCAAGCCTGCCACAGCCGGAGCAGCGGATGTCCTGCTGCTCCGCGGACCCGAGTTCCATTGGAACTGGTCCGCTAGGACTCGCCCGGTTCGTACCCGGTGCGGAGTTCCCTGGCCATGCTGAGGCCCGGCGTACGAGCCTGGCGATGGCTGTACTCTTCCTGGAGCGCGATCTGAATCGCCTCCTCAAGGGTGCCACATTGCACCCGGAACAGCTGCGTGCGAGCGGGCCCCACCCGGAGGCCGTCCATGAACACCGTCACCTTGATGTGTTCATGGAGTGGGTTTCCCACTAGAGATGCGGTGAGCTCACGCATCTCCTGGATGTACTCGTGCAGCTCACGCTTCCCTTGTTTACACGAGAGAAAGCGTGAGCGCTGGCGATACTCATAGTTCGCCGGAAGGAACGCGGCTCGAAGCTGTTCACACAGCTGAGCCCAGGGTGCAAAGCATCCCGGCGTAGTTGCTTCGCGCGTGTACGCCCAACTCTTAGCACGACAGCTAAGGTTGGAGAGTGCGAACGCCACTCGGAGCCGTTCGCTCGAGATTAGAGCCGCGTCCATGGCGAGCTCTACCTCTCGAACCCAGAAGTGAAGGTTCTCACCTTGTTTCCCCTCATACGGGTTCACCTTTAGCCGCAACGGCTTAGGTTGGGTCGGCTTGGACTCGACCGCGGGAGCCTGAAAGGTTCCCCGGACATGTTCAATGAGCCCTCGCACATACATGTCAAACGCGTTCACGCGTTCGACCTGCTCGGCTGGTGTTGACGCCACCAAGCTCTGCAGAGCTTCCATACCGAAGATGCCTGCCATCTTCCGAACGGACTCGAACTGCGAGTCGTTCAAATGAGGAAACTCATTCCGGTCCATGTTGACCAGAACGCTAGAGGTTCAGGTAGGCTACCCGCGTAGGCGTGGATTGACTACAAGTGCTACCAAGTGTGACGGGTCAGACGGCACCTTGCGCTAGAGGAAGCTTGACTTCCGAGAGTATACAAACCCTCTGTGAACGGCAGTTCACAGGTCCCTGGCCAAAGGGGACGATTTACCAATAAGAGGGTAGATTTAAGACAGACTATATTTATAGGTGCTTCTAAATCCATCTACATACAAAATGCAAGTCACCTATAGAGTTTCCTAGATTTATCCTATTGGTTGGTTTTGAGGGCATGTAGCCATGATGTGAGTGACGTGGATGTGGTGTGTCCACACCACAGGACCTCCACTTAGTGACAGGGCACTCTTCGTAGGACCCCGTTACATTTTGTGGCAACTCTCTTGTTCGATCGATGGTTCACGCTGTGGTTGAGGAGGCGCAGGAAAGCTTGGCCGATAGGCAGCGGCGTCTAGGACGGGAGCGGTCTCGGCAAAGCCGGGAAAGGAAAAAGGAGGTTGCTCGACAGCGGTTGGAGGACCTTAGCGCCCGCGTGCTAGGAGATGTCGACATTACAGACGACGATGTCAAGTTTTTGGCTGAGAGCCAGCAGTTCACTAACGACCCGCGTGCTGCGCTGGCATACACTCACCGTTGTGCTGCCGACCCGCGCGGGTTTGTTTTTGGAGACGAGGCATTGAACTCTGTTGATGGTGGCCAATGCAGAGACAGATTCAGGCAAGCGTTTGGGGAATACCCTAGGCCCGCCGATGTTGCAGCCTGCCAGAAAGAATCGGAGGATTTCGAGGCCGAATCAAGTGATATTTGGGCGTGTGCGTCGTGTGGTCGGTTCATTTTGGACAGCACCGATAAGGTAGTATTTGTCAGTCTCCAGGATATACGGTGCAAATATGTGTTGAGTCCTACCGAGCGCCAAACGCTTTTCGATGGTGTTTCCGAGGCAACAGTGCGCAACTATCGACAAGTATTGTTTGACGGGGGTGATGTGTATCACTTGGTTCCAGAATTAGTGCGCGATTTGAGCCGGGATCCGTTGAGCGGAAAATGCAGCGCGGATCCGCGATGTTTAGCGTTGCCAACGGCCACGACTATGGTCGAATTGGGAGCCTGCCAGTCCTAACCAGGTTGCGCTAGATTGTATCGCTCCTGTTAGGTGTTTTGGCATGGATATTTCGATTTCTCAAAAGCACACGAGTGGGCACTCGATTTTTTTATCGGATGGCCCTAGCAAGGCTGCGCGCGAGTTACCACGTGTTGATCGTGATTGCATCCCGCGGGTGACGTTCGTTGGTCCGGAGGAGGAATGGCGTGTCCAGCGGAAGCGATTTCGTCGAGTGTACTCAATGCCGGTGGCAGATGTATACACCTGGCTCGATGTTCTAGGACACATTAATAATGTGTACAGCGACGAAGATATAACGATTGACCGGAGTGACGAACGGAGAAGCCAATTGGGCGTTCTTGGTACTGCGATAGAAAATAATGTTCGAGTTTCAGATAGCAGACCTGTTAGCGCTCTTCAGGATCTGATCGTGTCGGAGCGCTAAGGAGATGACTTTGTCGGGACCGCAGACCATGGGAGCGACGGCGAGCTGGAGGTGGCGATACAGCAGTCGGCCGTTTTGCCCTCGGCTCGAGACGACTCGGTTGTTAATGGCGTTGTCGACGCTTTGCTTGGTGCGTTAGCAGCCCCGTCGGGTTCTGACTCGGACATTCCACAGCGGGTTTCGACTGCAGAGCCTCGCGATGGGAGCCTTGTTGGAGAAGGCGCGTCTGCGGGGACAAGGGATGACACTATATCGATAACCCGCGAGTCGTCGACCGAACGGGGTGAGAAGCGGACGATGCCGACGCCACTGATGGCGGCTTATCGATGGAGGACACTGTTTCTGAGCGCGTGAAGGTGACCGGTGGGACCTGCTCTTTGCCGCCGAAACTGCCTGTTCGGGATGCCAAGTTGATTTCCGTGAAAGACATCAGCGATTCCGCGAGCGGCCGTTGGGTGTTGGAGCAAGTGCAGAAAGGAACGATACTACTGCGCAAGGTGAATGGCAATACGAACTCAGCTGATGCGTTCACAAAGCCATTGGATACGCAGCGATTGAAGACACTACTGATGAACGTGGGCATTGGTCGCGCCAAGTAATGAATAGCGCCCGAAGAAGTGCATCCAGAACGTCAAAGCGTGTGCTTTGAGAAAGGCATGTCGAGTCGCTGAGTATCAAGGCAAAAAACTAACATCCACCCCTAGGACCTCGGCGACGTTGGATCCTATGGCGTTGCCGGCCTAGGTAATTGTCTAGCATTTGTGTGTCACCGGCAAAATAGGTGCCGCTCTTATATTTCTGGTGCTAGCTATGCTAGCGTTGCATTCAAATCATATTTTGCCTTCGTTAAATCATGTGCGCCTTTTTCCTATCTCAGCTTTCGCGAAGCCTTATACTGGTAGTGCTTCTAGGGATGGTTTGGGATTACCGGCATTTACCTGTCATAAGGGCCGTTTTGTCATAAGGGCCTCATAATTTAAGACAATCAAATCATCGTGCTTTGGATAGTACATTTTTGTTTTGTCATAAGGGAACACATTACAGTAGCAAACGGTTTAACTACGAAATGATAGTGGCTGGTTCTGACAGTTCAGTCTTCATTCACTCCAAAATGGGTCGACCACGAATAGGAGGAAGCGGCCGAAAGCCAAAACTGTATACGCGGACAGCGTACTCTTCTTCAGATAAGCTTCGAGCTATTAAGCTATTTGATGCATTTGATCCATCGGCGCGCACCGCCACCTTAGAGTTCTGATATGTAACCAATAGTGACAGCACCCAAACAACGTCAGAGTCACACCAGCGCCACCAAACGCACGGAGCACACGCCGCTTGACTCAGCGTGTAGGCCGCACAGCCGCCGTCGCCCCAACGCCACTTTGTTGTCTGGTGTGTCGAGAAATGATTTGGCACAACTGCTTGGTTGTATGTACAGTTATCACGCACTTAAGTTCGAGCATTTTGATAGTTTCACTATCCTGACTAATTTCGTAATGCCCTAACCACATGTGCATTTGGGGATGCCCATATGACAGGTAAATGCCGGTAGTTTAGAGTGTTCCAAAACACTTCTGGAAAACGTTCAATATTCCATCCAATATTCGTAAGTGTTCCAAACTAGCTAAGAGCATATTCGTGACATGAGTTTTAGACAGTTTTGGACATCGTCTCGTTCTGGTTCACGACGGGCACGCCAGCAGTGTTGAAAAAAAAAACACGTTTTGGAGGCACCATGGATGGGTGGTTACTTTCTTGTGGGCGGGATGATAAAATGGGGTGGGTATTCCATTTATTTGAAAAAAAAAACAAATAGAGGAATATGATTGGCTGTTAAAAACGTTTTTGGACTTTGCTCCAGGTTTGATACGCTCGATTTGAGTTTTTTATAACTTGTAATTTTCCAGCTTGCTGCCCGCTTGGAAGGCCTGGCAAATTCCATAAATGAATGTGAGAGGTGGGTGGGTAGCCCCAAAATCCCAATCATCCAAAAACCAAAAACCCACTCCGACCACACTGCACGCCAGCTCACCACTTGCAAGGCTACATTTCGCACGTGGTGGAGCCGGGTGATGACACTCGCTCAAGTTCACCGCCACGGGCATGGGTTGCACTGCGTGTGTGGGCAAGACCGAGTCTGACGTGGAGACGCTGCAGGGCGTGACCAAAGTGCTGGTCAATCCGCTGCTGAACAATACGCACGTGCTCCTCAAGCAGATGTCCAAGACGAGGCCGCGTGACGTGCTCGAGTGCATCAACGGTGTGGGCTATTCTGTAGAGATGGCGCTGGAGAGCACGGACCAGAACGCACTGAGCAAGTCGAAGGTGGACAAGTGGTGGAAGCTGCTGACCATGGCCATGATCTTCACTCCCAGCCATGCTCATTCACAATGTCTTGATGTACATTCCTCCAGTGGAGATGGTCTTGATGACGCCCGTGTACAATTCAGTGATGGCCAAGTTTCTGCTGCTCTTCCTGTTGGCGACGGCCGTGCAGTTTGGCGTGGGTCGGAGATTCTACGTGGTAGCGCGGAAAAGTCTGCAGCACGGCGCCATGGGAAGGGATTCCCTCGTGGTGGCCGCACCACCATGTCATATACGTACAGCTTCGTGTCGATGGTTGGGTCGTTGCTTCACGAGAACTACGTGGGCTACCACTTCTTCGAGTCGTCGGCCATGCTGCTGACGTTCGTGACGCTGGGCAAGTACATGGAGTCGATGGCGAAGGGCAAGACGGCGGATGCGTTGTCGGAGCTTAAAGAGACTTGAATATCTTTGGGGACATTCGGACATTGATTAGGGCTCGTCAAGTGCTTCAGCAAATTTCCACAAGGTTTGCCATTTTGTTAAGGCACCACACTATCGGCAGCACCCGTGCTTCTTTCCACCCTCCCGTTCAACGTCGTAATGGCGCCAAATGTCGTCCCGAGGTCTCCCAATCTTTGCTGGTGGCTGACGAGGTCTCGGTGTCACAGGAGATCGTGGGGGCACTGCAGGTGTCGATGACGTCGGATACGGGGAGAAAACAACTTGCCTCGGAGCAGTAGACGATCGAGAATGTTGCCGTGGCGGACTAGCATATGCGACCCCGCTATGGTAGGGACTGTAACTCGGTGAACGCCTCAACGAGGATCCAGGAGGCGAACGAAAGATGCGTGTCCCCGTTTGTGGGGTATTCAGGGCGTGCTGTGTAGGTGGCGTAGGTGAGCTTGAAGCGCGGGGGGGGGGCTGCTAATGGTAGCATGGGGCGGTGTCATGGTGGGTCGTGCAGAAGTCTCAGTCTGGCAGGCAACCGGGGAGGGGAATAGTGCACTCGACCCGAAGTGTTTTCGAAGAAACGCAGGTTGAAGGTCTACCAGGAGTTTTGGACACTTCTAAACTGCTTAAAACGTTTTGGACTGTTTTTGACGTTCTTTTCATTCTTTAGAGCATTTCCACCGGTTTGAACAAAACCTTTACCAAAACCAAATATGGCCGACGAATGACTTTTTGCACTCACACCGGTTGAACAAAACTCGTACGAAATTTAGCCAGTGACTATCTTGCGGTGATCCCTCCATCAAATATGGCGACGGGATAGCTCGCGACAAAAGCAGCGACCTTTCAGAAGATTGATTCGCGAAGATGTCAGCACCTGATAAGATAGCACGGGGACCGAACTACAGCCTCTTGGAAGACATCGAGCTGTCTCGAGCTTGGATTCAAGTGACGAATGATGAAGCTGTGGGAATAAACCAGACAGCACAAGACTTCTGGAGCTGCGTAAAGGCGGTAATGGAGGTTGCCGAGCCCATTGCATCCGGTATGGCGGAAGGGAAACCAACCTTCAAACGCCCCGGACGTGGTCAAGCCTGAAAGCACGCTTCGGACAGATTCAAAAGTCAATTGGAAATTACGTTGGCTGCATGAACCAAGTTGAGTCGATGCGACAATCAGGTCAACTGAGCGCGATATGATGAAGAAGGCGTTGGTACTATATAAGGATCGCAGCAAGCAGCATTTTGCGTACGTTGAGTGTTACGATCTCCTGTCACGGTGTCCCAAGTTCGAACAAGGATTGGATAGGGCTGTTGCCCGTGGACAAGCTGTCCGAGCTCAAAGCGCTATCCTTCAGATCACCATGCCGAAACTGAAGCTGTAGTATCTGCTCCGACGTCGGACCAGGCAAGTGCTAGCACCGTCGCGGAGCGTCCTCGAGTTGGCATCAAAGCAGCGAAACGCGCAAAAACCGAGTTGTCTGCACAGCTATGAACACTACAAGCTCAAGAAGATCTCGCTAAATCGATGCGTATTAAGGCCGATGCTTTAACCGAGCAGCTACGCCTAAATCAAGCCCACCAGCGCCTACAAGAAGAACAAGCCTTGCCGACAATGCTAAGTGAAATATTCAGCATCACGCCAAGAACACCCGAGCATGGTGCTTACCTCGACAAGCGTCGAGTGCACTTACTTTATCGTCTCGATCCAGTGAGCGATGCATCGTAAGCGACACCTCATCTGCAACTCAGTGCATCCACTGTCGAGCCAGTAACACCACCTTTGAATTCTGTGCAAGCTCTGGAAAATGTTGAACAGCATACACCGTCGTTGCAAAACCAAGACGCACCCACGCTTCAAACGTGCTTGTTGGCTTCTCCATATTCGATTCCGCCACCACCCGCACGTGAAACGCTGTCGCCATCACCACTGAGGATCACAAACACTTCCGCAACGTTGTTCGCCAAGGATATGTCGGCATTCTTCCCGCCACTGACATTCACTACAGCCAGCTTCCCTCCACTTACCCAGAGGACTGAAGCCTCGTCATGTAAAGCTGAAATGCTTGATTAAAGTTCATAACCGAATGCTTGCTGGCCACTCTGTTTTACACTGTGAAACATGCATTCAAAAAATGCGTTAATATATCTACGTCTCTGCTTCTCCGAAACAATGCCACAAGTGATCGATCAAGTCATTCTGCAGCTGTACATGACGAAACTCGTTTTCTACCACATTAATTCGTGATGTTAATTCACCAAGAGACCTAGGTCGGTATCCAACTGGTCGTGTAACACAAAGCTTGTACAGACTCTCTTCAACCTCATCTCCATCGAAAACATCTCCATGTCCATCGACACTCATGCAGCGATGTTCTTCCCAGATCATATTATGAAGTGTAGATGCCCGCATAATAGTAATGAGTGCGCACCATATCGCGGATCGACTTGATGGAGTTTTTTGGTTCCATTCTCTCGACGAATCTTTTTTCTGTGCGTTTTGTATTTGTAGCGGCGTCGGCCATCCACGTCGAGGAACAGGGATGGGCGTTTAATCAGATTCGCCAATATAGCTCGCGGTAGATTCCCAACCTCATCTTGATGAGTAATATAGACTTTCATTAACTTTGTGATACGAGCAGGGAGAATTGTTGTACAGGGTAGCGCTCCTCACGAATGTGGTAATGAGTTCACTTGCACTTTCCATTTATTTGAAGCTGTGCAGTGTTGTGTTTTCCACACAACCGAACACTCAGCGCACTCAGTACAGGTCGTACTCTTGCACGAAAGTCGACGCTCGACCATTGTGTGGTTCCCAGCACACACTTGACACCACGCGAAATCCCTCTTGTGAAAAACAGCAGCGCAACACATCTCGCCATTGCGAAAGTCGTCGCAAACTTCCTCTGAGTCTAGTACGGCCACGTCTCGCCGCAACGCCATCGTGAAAAGCCTCCGAAACTTGTCTTATGGAGGAGGTTTTTATAAAATGACGGACCCATCATGCTTCCCACAGTGCCCTAGTATGGCTATATATACCCCGAAATGTCCGTTACCAAGTGCGCCGAATTCACAGCCAATTTGTCATTGTATGTTTCACACCTATATTTAGTATGTTTCAGCTTCATCCTATCGTTAGTGTATGTCCCACAACAGCGATGTATGTTTTGCGATACTTCCTGTGTGTTTTGACCGTAAAAAGAGTACAGGTTAACCCCCATCTCGGAAAATGGAGGGCGACGTAGCGTCTTGCTCTGTGCATCAGCCACCGGACAGACGCCGCGCCCCTTTATTGTGTTCGTGGGGAAGCCGGGGTGCCAAGTTGCAGTGGATGTCACATCGACCTCTATTGGGAGCACTTCTGTTGAGCACACAGTGCAGAAAAAGCTTGGTGTGACCACGTCATTATGAAACAGTGGATTTCTAAAGTAAGTTGTCATTTCTTACATTCTATATCTAGTTTTTGTAATCGGTTTGTTTGTTTGTTTGTTTAGATATGACGGCCAAGTGTAGACAGCTGCCGCATGCTGTTACTCGACAGCCTAAAGGCCTACAAAATGGACAGTATTCTCGAGGAACTGGAGGCGGGCTGTGGCACCCAAGTGCAGTACATTCCGCCTGGTATCAAGTGGAGCTTTCCTGCGAATTTAGGTCAGGTCTAGTGGCTACATGTCAATGACTTTCCAATTTCTACTTTCCTGATCAAGTTCCAACTCCACGACAAACAACGTGTTAAAGGTTATGAGCCCAAAGGTACAAGACCAAAACGACATCTTGCGCGACAACAATTTCTTCCTATGGGAGTTTTGCGCTCGAATGGCGCTAGCGAGAAATGACTAACTGAGTCACGTCGATCTCAAGCCTGAGGATGCTGCGCTACGTGACAACCCCGAATGGAAAGCCGCGGACATGAAAGTACTCGGTGTGCTTGTCAAACGTCTGTGCCCAAATTACGAGGCAATGATCCGTGATGCCACCTCAGCAGGTCAGGCATGGGGAATACTTCGCGAATTTTCCGTGAAGCAAAACTTGCACAATCGGGTGAAACTGCGGAAGGAGCTACACGACTGTGAGATGCCAGTTGGATGCAATCTCATAAATCACCTGCTGGTATTTGACGATATCTGCCTGCGACTTACTGTTGTGGGTGATGCGCTTGCCGAGGATGAGCGAATCGTCATCCTTCTTGGGAGTATTCCGCAAGAATATGACGGAATGGTGAAGATAATTGAGTCCCGTGGCAAGGTGTCGCTGCGAGAGGCGAAAAAGATGTTGCGGCGTGAGTTCACCACACTGCAAAAACGAGAAAGGGGGACTGCGTTTCAGGCCACAGGACAAACGCGCTCCTCCAACAAGCAACGAGGCCGACGCTCAAATGATGGTGGACGTGGTCGCGGCTGAGGTGGCCGACGTGGCCGCGGAGGCCAAGGTAATCATGGAAGCTGTACCGACACTAAAAACTTCCTTGGTAAGTGCTTTCAGTGTGGACAACAGGGGCACAAGCGAGTGGACTGCCACCAACAAAATGATCATGGTGTAGAGGACGAGTTCCTATTTTCGGCTACCGAGACATTCACTGTTTCATGGCTGGTCGATAGTGGAGCCAGCTCGCACATGACGGGAGACCGAGCTGACTTCACCGTGTTTGAAGAATTTAGCAAGTGCACTCACGATCACCGTTGCGAATGGAGAACGTCTTCCGGCTCAAGGAAACGGCACAGTTAAGTTCGTGCTAGAGGACGGAAGGACGATGTGCATGACCGACGTCTTGTACATACCGGGAATTAACTGAAAGTTGATCTCGGTGTCGGCGCTGGCAGCAAAAGGGGTTCGGTTGTCCTTCGGTGCTGACGCGTGCGTTCTCAAGCACGGGGACAAGGTCGTTGCCCGAGTGAGGAAGCAAGGTCGCCTTTATATTTGGGATGTGAGTGCTGAAGCAAGCGTCGAAGTGGGCGCCGCCATGTTTTCGTCAAGTTCCAGTGATACTGGAGTGGACGTCTGGCATGCCCGTGTCGGACATATACCAGCAGCACGTATGAGGGGCGTACACAAAGCGGCAGATGGCGTACCGGATTTCCCGATTGAATACTCTCAATACGTGCTTTCACTTGTCACTGGTTCCGAGGGCGTTCTTAAAGTATCTGTGAGCTGGCAAGAGCAGAGGTGGATCTAGGTCATCTTGAAAATCTTGAACGGCGAGAAGTTTCCGAAGTGCAGATGAATAACTAGATCTTGCTTTCTCGATACGTGCTGCTGCAAATGACTCTGAAGGTCCATCTTCTGCATCGCTGTAACTTGGATCAAAACTAGTCATCGCCTTAACAACGACAAATACATGGCCAACGCGTTCTGCCACGGCACGAAACGATTCTTCCACCGAAGCAGGTCTGTCGCTCACTCTCGCAGATTGGACAGCGCCTTCAACACTTGAAATTATCGAGTCGAGGAGATCGGCCAAACTTCCGTTGTCGTGTGCAATCTGCATCCCCACTCGTGACTCCTTCACGAGAACGGAGAAATATTTCGACCTTGCGTCGGAAAATCTCCGAAAGCAAGCTTCGGTATACGTTTGTTTGTTTAAGTTCTCCAACGCGGGGCCGGATTCATTACTGGGTTCAACAACTGGCTCATTGTTTCTGTTTGTTTGTCCACGCCAGCAACGAGCAGGCTCTGTTTGATGGGAGTAGTTTTGTTTTTGGTGTACCGTCAATTATACCCGAGCTGTTGTCTTCAAAAGTCGCGTCGGGTGTTGCCACCAGTAGCCTCCGCCGCGTATCTAGTGAAAGGGACAGCCAAGCTTTCCGTAACTTGAGGCCTCCTTTACGTACCAGCCATTTTCCATCGCGAGAGGCGAGTTCTGCACCTTTAAGTGACTTCCTGATTTTGGCGTATTTGCGCGCGTAATCGTTTCCATGCTTCTCCGCATACTCCGAAACAGCCGGGTGCACTTTCATTCAAATGAAATGGGTCGGGTTTACAGCCTTGAAGGTAGTTTGCCGAATGAAAACGAGTCCAGCAATGGATTCTAGACAATTCCTTCGCCAAGTCTGTCATAAGACGTAATGGTGAGATAAGATACGTTGGCCGGCGCAGAAACGCCAAAAGACGTGGAGATGAGTATGCAGGTTGGCGCACATACGCCAAGACAGGCGCAAGTGTGCTACTTAAATATTCTTATTAACGTACTGGCATATATACACCAAATGAATGACGCAAATGTACCAGTTACATCGCGTCCACACAGACGGCAATGAGTCTGTATCTGTAAAGGCTGGTTGTGCATATTTTGGTTTACGTAAATCATTTCTGTCATGCTTCACTGCTTTTTCATTCGGGGAACTTTCCCACACGTTCAACTGGACGCCGCCCAAAACTGTCCTAACGAGGTCGAAATTGGTGTTTCATAAGGCAGTCCTATGTCAAGGTTTACTACCTATCGTATGCTACCCTTTAGGCAAGCCTCCAGAAGAGCTCTCCACAACTAGCATTGAGCGCCCATGCTGTGTCCACATTCAAGAGCCCTGTTCAACGTACAATTAATCGATCGTACTCTTGGATAGGACATTACAATCGTTGCACAACTTGGGCGAGAAACGTGTGCTGGCGTATATCTTTTGCTCATTCTTGAACGTGCGTTGGTGGCACCTCCCTTCTTCAATCGAGGACAAATGTTCCCTCCCGAGTTTGCTGTTGTTGCTTTGATTCTACAAGGACGCGCGAGGACACTTCACCCCTTGCGGGACCAGGTACATCAGCTCCTCGTAGCAGCGGTAGTGAAGCGGGAGTTGCAAGTCCGACACCGGTTGTCTGCAGCCTGCTTGGGTGCCCGCATTTGTCGGCGTGGTCCCTGCTATACGAGTACGGAACGGATGCGAACCTGCTGAATGTTACGACACTCACTCGGTAGGTGAAAGGCTAATGAGCTGAAGTTGCTGTGATCAAAGCTAAAAAAATGGTGTTGCTATGAACGTAGGGATGCGTTCAACATGCTTCTTGTGCGATTCTCGGAGTTTTATCACATCCATCGACCCGGTCCTCAGGGCGGAAGGCCCCCCAAGTTGTCAAAGCACCACCAAGTTCTTGGCCGACTGCTGCACTATTACGAGGGCTCGATGGGGCTGAAAACGTTGTTTGAGGTCTTTGCCGTGCCTCCGACGAC
This sequence comes from Phytophthora sansomeana, assembly GCA_032158285.1. Lineage (NCBI taxonomy): Eukaryota > Oomycota > Peronosporomycetes > Peronosporales > Peronosporaceae > Phytophthora > Phytophthora sansomeana. The sequence goes on from JAPDHH010000237.1 coordinate 249,925, forward strand.
GCTGCGCCGCACTATTTCTCGAGCTGAACTTGCGCTACAAGCAGCTCTAAAGCGATTCTATCCAGCTCGTATTGGGTGGCCTTCATTGGAGCACCAACGACGTATGGCTTCGTGGGTGGAAGCACGGGAGCCGCTCCTATCGAACATCTTTGGGTTCGTTGACGGTAAAAACTACAGGGTGAGTGTCTTGTGTATTACTTTGCCATCCGATACAATGTTAATGTGATGCCATCACTGCAGGTGATGCAACCCAGCGATGCCGACTTGCAGAACGCCTACTACAACGGTTGGCTTCATTGTGCGTTTGTGACTGGTACACTCTGCTTCGGAGCTGATGGCTGTATTTTGTGGGCTAAGCACAATTGCCCCGGATCTTGGAACGACGCCGACACAAGTCTCGAGTTCCGACACAAGCTGCTAGACGTGCGTCTTTGCCCGGACCAAAGCCTTGGAGTCGTGAGCGACTCCGCATTTCCGTGTTCGGAAGCTATGTGCGGCCGCATTCTTACCCCTTTGAAGGACGGAGACATTGATCGTTTGCTACCATCGGTTCGAAGCCCGGCCCGAAAACTGCACAATGCCGTCACATCCGTACGTCAAGCCGCGGAATGGGGCATGGGGAGTGTGGAGAAAGTATTCCATCGTCTCCTGCTTCCATTACCATACGACCAGGAGAAGCGACGCATGATGTTATCGAATATCTTTCATTTAGCTAACTACCGAGTTCGTACTACGGGAATCAGTCAGATTCGGACTACGTTCACAAGAGGATTCCTCAACGGTTGGATTGAGGTAAGTGATCCGTGGTCCAATACTGATGCAAGATTTCTGGGACAGCTATTTAAAGTTGCAGACAACGAGCGAAGTCGTAGCCCATAGTTCCTTTCAATAGTGTCTTTAGCCATTTAGTAGAAAATAACTGAAGAACACCTCCAATAACAATGAAGTGAATCATTAAATCGAGTAGCCCGCCGTCCTCACAGTCACTAGGGCTGGTCAGTAGTAATAGTAGTATCGTCTTCGCAAGCTCCGACGAATTGTCGGAGGAGCACTGTGCTGCCTCCGCCAACTTCCTTTTCAGCTCGGCGGCGGCCTTCTCGGCCTTTATTCGCTTCTGTTTCGTGAAGCTGGCCTCTTCAAACTCCTCGTACGTGCGCTTCTTCATTGAATCGCGCATGACAGCCAAGTTGACTCTACCCAGACGGTCGGAGCTGGCCGAGAGATTGGGATAGCGCAATTTGCGCCGGCAAATCCGAGTGGATAGTCGTTGATGGCGTGGACGTGTTGGACGTTGCAGAATTTTTTTCCGAAGCACTATTAGATTTCTTTCGGCGTCGGCGCTTGGGGGCGGTAGACGTACAGTCACTCGACGTTGGTTGCGGGGACAGTTCTTGTACAACCTTTGCGGCGGCCGTAAACTCACTATCCAAAGCAGCGATGTCAGCGGCATCCGGCGCAAAATCGTCTCCAGAAATGCTCCAAGGAGGTAACGTGCCAGTTGATTCGTAGCTGTCAACCTCTTCCGTGGAGCTGGTGGCTGGTGCTCGACATGGCGCCGGAAGTGGAAGCAACTATATGCGTTGAAGAAGCGTCTCTCTTTTCCTCATCTTCATCATCATGATGCAGTTCGTGAAGGTTGTTTTGGCCGGGACGCCGACCAGCAACCCCGGCTTCAACATCTTCTCCCGGTTGAGTAGTCTCATTATCACCACGAGTAGAGGGTCCTTGCTGTCCCCTTCGGCGACCTTGATCTGCTTGATCTGGAGTGGGGGCGCCATCCATACCCCCCAAGTCCTTACCCTCGCTCGCAAGGAAAACCGAGCTTGCTTCATCGATTAATTTCTTGATTTCCTTGGCGACACGTACGTGGGTTGGCATGTTGGGTTTTCCAGTGAGTTTGCGCAGATTGTAGAGAGACTTGAATCTGCGGCGCAAGCTGTCCAAATCACGGTCGGACCAGTTGCGGTCTCGAGTGCTGTCATAGCGGGCAGCGACAGACTCTCACATATCCTTGCCCGGGGAAGCACGCGCTTGACAATATCAAGCATGAGCATCGTCTCCGGCACGGAATAGTTTGTCGATCCTGCCGGTTTGCCCATTTCTCTGACAAAAAAATGTGTACGGTTAGCTGACGGCGTGTATGCGAGTAGCAGTACTGAGGCGTACCGAGTTCTTGTTCTATAGCGGGAAGTGAGCTTGTCAGCTTGGACGGGAATTGAAGAATGAGATCAGCCCAAGCTGAGACCAATTTCCAGCTAACCGATGCCAGGTCGGCGTCAAGTACAAATGGCAGTGAGAAGCGTACGAGGTAGTGACCACGAATTGCGCGCGCAAATGAGCCTGAACTTGGTAGCATCGTTCGGTGGCTGGCGGAGGGGCCTTTGAATTCGCTCCATACGTGCGCGAAAAGAAGACGTGTGCGGGGTTCATCACACTCACGTCGTTTTGAACGGATTGCCCAACCCACGACTTCACGGTTGATTTCCCAACCAACGACAGTTCCACGTCGAACCCACATTAGAGATAAAAAACATTTGACGTTAAGAAGCTACATGCACCTACGAAAATGGACAGCTCCCGACAGTATTGATCAGGGATCACCCTGCTCTTGGATGCTACGGTGCACGCAGTCGTCGTGCTTGCATCTACAGACAAACCATAGGTCTTTGCCATAGTTGACAGTCACCTCTTTTCCTGGTTGGATTTCTTCAGTCGACACCGCTACGACAGTGTGGCGACAACCGTTCGCAACCTCGAAGAACTCAGCATTTGCATCACATGCATGATTCGCGAAACGCATCCGTCCACCCATGTACAGCGCGTCAATACCAACCGTTCGCGGGCGTACACTCTCGGTGTGTACACGCATACTGAGCATGAATCCATCGTTGCGAGAACGCTTGACAGGGTCGGACTCCAAGTACCGAAGTTGTCCGAGGTATTCACCCAAAATCTCGCCTCTCTTGATGAGCGCGGACGCGACGATTGCGTAATGGCCCGTCACTTCATCCTTCATCACCGCAACCTTGGAGGACTCCCGCGGGCGATTGGCACACAGGTCTTCTCACACGCAAAACTTGTCCGTGCAGAAGATGTTCATGCGTGCATTTCTGCATGTGTCAATACTGCATGGTTCACCGCACCAACAATCCCCAAAGTGATGCACGTACGGAAGCTTAATCGACTTCGGGTTGAAGTAGTCGTGGAGATAGGCAACGCAAGCCGGCCACCGAGCCATCGAGCATTATCTGGGTCCATTACGATCGACCGTGGGGACGTCGCTGGGGCGGACTGGACAAACTTTGATATTGGACTTGTCTGGATTGCGGCGGTCGGGTTAGGCGGTGTCATTGAAGCCGTGTCATGTTCTGGCAAAGAAGCTTTTTCACAAGCACCGTGTGAATAACGTAGTTCGGTCGCGTTGGTGGAGGCAGCACCTTGTCAGGCCGAGTCAACTTGGTTGAAGGCTCTAGCCGACGGCGTTTTGGTTTGCACGTCGACGCACTGTAACGATTCACGCAGCGTCCTCTCGGTAGCGCTTGCATGGATGCCACGGCGCGGACCAATGCCAACGCGTCCGCTTGCCGAAGCTTGGTGGTCACGACCGGAAGTTGGGGCTGCCAGCGAGACAGGCACATTCGATGGAGGAGAGGTACTCTTCCCAGACTTCTGGCTCGGCTTCCGTTCGCGCGGATGGCCCAGGTTGAACATCTCATCGTCGCTGGTGGAACTGTCGATCACAATAACGTCGACGAGGTGGGCGTTGCAGTGAGGTGCTCATCTGTGCGTAATATAGGACTGTTAACTACGGATGTTTGAACAAGAGACGACAGATACTTAAATTGGCCGACATTTGGATGCCATGGTTCTGCTTGCGTCCTAGCGATGCCAAATCGAAAGTGAGGGCGTGCCACGCGAAGGCGGGAATCGCCTGCATATATCTTTGTCGTAAGTGCAGCGTAAACGTCTAGCTTAGTGAGACGGTATTTACGTCTCGTCAGATTTCGAGCTCGATACGTCAAGAAATATGAGGAGTCGTAAGGCAGTCATACGACACCACGGCAAACCCGGATATGGTAGTTTTGGGCGGCGTCCACTCGACGAATAAATTGGCAGCGACGAATCCAATTCAAGTTAGATAAAGGCTCGTTGTAAAACTCGTCATCGTCTCCTCCTTCATAGCAACGATCGAAAACACGGCGATCCTCTTTCGTGCCATATACCTTTCCTCTCTCCTGACAAGAATCCATGTTGGGGCAAGAGCTGCTTCATTTCTCAGTTTATGAGGCTAGCCTCGGCGCGGCTTGCACCGCAAGGCAAACCGAGGCAGCCCCGGGTGTGGTGTGGTGGGTAAAAATCCTGCGCTGCCTACTTGCGAGCGCTTGGTCTGCACGCTCGAGTCTCTGTGAGCGAAAGACCGAATGAAGCAGCTCTTATCTACTCGCCCTCCTCGCCCGTCGCTTGAACAGTGCACCCAGAATTAGACTTCCGTCTTGCCTGGGACGTGGCGGACAAAACAAGCCCGAGGAGGCCGTCGAACCACGGCGCTGACTTGGTCGGGGTATCCGTTGCTCATCTTTCTTGGCGGGCAAGACCCGACGCACCGCAACCTCTGGAATCTTGTAGTTGTGAACATGGCCACTTTCTCGTCGAACCCGAAAACTGCGTTTCCAACCTCCGTTGCACTGCGGTGGAAACTACACAGCTAACATAAAGCAGTTATTAACACTTTTTGAATACGCAGCGCCAACAACGTAGGTGCCAGCGTCTAGCGGATATTCAATCAGATCCGTTACAGTATTGAGAGAGTGGTGCACCTTGTTACTTCTGAAATCGTTGCCAGCCAAAGGGCAGCGTTTCTTTCGCAAGAAATCCACGAATTTCGTATTCTCTCCATCCGATACTCCATCTCTGTCAGGTGCATCGTTAGTATCCAGAAATTGCTTGATAATTGACAGGGGGACGAGTTCCAGTTCACCTTTAACATGGCAGGCAATCCGAATGGCTTTAAAAAAGCAATCGCCGTCTGCGGACGGCGAAAGGCATTCTGTCATTCACAGCCATCAACAAGAAGTTCCCCACAGTCTGTCATTCACAGCCATCAACAAGAAGTTCCCCACAGTCTGTCATTCACAGCCATCAACAAGAAGTGCCCCTCTACGTATCAAGCGTCCGCAGACGCTTGATCATGGCTGTGACAGACTGCTCTACTTGTCTTTCCACATATCAATCCGCAGCATTTCATAACGAAAACCATCGCGTACTAATGACTGGGCCCATACCCAAGTCGCACAGAAGAGATGTTTCTCGTGGTGCCACTGCACCAGGTAGGCTTCGTGCGGGGGCCCGTTATCAGTCCGGTCAAGAAATGCAAATACGTTCCACGCCTTCTTTGTGTCATACGAAGTCCGTGGTTTACAAATGTCGGCGCCTCCGTAATCGGGTGAAATGAAAGGGGCTCTGGAAGTATGAAGTCCTTAGTAGATGTTCGCACTTCAGTCTCACTAGCATAAGCAAGTCCCTCGTCAACCACGTGACGACAACTTCGTAATCCCCGGCGTGGGTGCAAAGGCACATCGTCATCTGACGGATATGACTCGTGTGCAATTGTTTCTTCTATTGCACTTGGAGGCGCGTGATGATTGGTAGGCACTAGCAGCACTTGTATTCTTGGGCTCACCACTTCACTCTGCTCCACCGTTACTGCGTCTCTCTCGGGTGGCTGCTTACTCGCTTCAAAAATGCGCTCCCATCTTGGATCGTGGCATCCCAGAGCTGTCGCGCTATCCAGAAATGAGTGACTGAGCTGGATCTTTTGGTTGGGAGTAGTAGAGCCGCACTCGGGACTTTCAATTATCTCACAGTCCTCGCGCTCATGAATGTCATCCCTAAGCCGCTTTCCCAAGGACCCCTTGTGGGTGACCCGTCGAATAACAAGGCGATCGCGTTTGAGAAACCGCGCTATCCACAAACGGATGGCGGGGTATTTTCGAGCGTGGGCAAAAGCGGGGTCAAACTTAGCTGTCATCAAACTGAGGCATTTAGCTGTCACACACAGCTTTCGATTCTTCCTCATTTCTGAAATGTAGTCTAAAAGTCTACAGAGTAATTAGTAAATAAGAAAAAAACGAATTTGTAACCAATTCTGACATACCTCCGTTCTAACTCTGGGCGGCGTACACGTTGAGCATTGTGTGCCCCTGCATCGACGTAAACCTTGATCTCACGCTATTTAGCTGCTCTAGCTCAGCTTCCTTCTTTCTCCAGCGGTAGATTGACGATCGATGGATGCCCATCTGAACGGCGACTTTGGCAACTGGTGCTACCGTTGACGCCTCAATTCCCTGAGTAATAACACACACCAATGATAATCGAGTTAATAAAGGGTAAAAACGTAGCGTAGCCTTGACAACTTACCTTTAGCTTCACCTGATTCTTGTTCTTATGGCGGTAGGCCATGGCGATCTGCCGTTCGATGTAAGGCGATTGCGCTGGGGCCGGAGGTTCGGCGAGTGGCGCTCGATTGGTGTTGAGCGATGGGGAAGCCATCTGAGCTAGCCAAGTAATTAACCTCGAGAGTTTTTTATTTATGTTAGTTTTGAGCGCTGAAAGTTGTCGCACTCGAGCCGTTTTAACGGTACATGAATGGGGGATGTAACAGCAAAAAGTCTACTGAAACAACCTTGCGTCTTTTACGTTGCCTGTACTTCTTCAGTTCTCCGGAAGGGAGGTTCGACGCAGGTTCCCATGTAGGCTTCCATGAGGTTAAGAACAGCACCTTACCGTTGACGAGCTGGTCACCGAGAATGGTTCGCATTTTGTATGTGGGTTTACCTTTTAGGTTGACTCCAACAGGTAGGACCCACTCAGACTCTCCAACGTCATCACCATGCTGAGCAGCCTCGATGAGGCGGGCCTTGGTGGTGCGCGCCTGGGAACTGCATCGAGCAGCCACTTGATTGTGCCCGCAACGTCAGTGGTTTTACCCTTTGAATAAGAACCCAGGTCATAAATACCGAGCAGCCGCGCCGAAAAGCTGCGAGAAGTTGATTCCAGTGGGCAACTTGGTTGATGTTGTTAGAGTACTCTCACGAGTTTTCGCTAGCAGGAAGATCAGCCCATACCACGACATATTGCATGCGACCGCGGCGATGGCGCAACAATGCTGCGATCACGTACACTCGATCGCCTCATCTAGGCGACCCCACCCGCGCACTTGAAGGTGCCGCTTGCGCCAGTCGAAAAAGGCAGGGGTCGTGGTGGGGAAGGCTGCTTGAATATCTTTGGGGCATGCCATCTCGAGCGCAGATTAGATAATATGCACGGAGAGAATACGAAGAGTGCTAGTGGTTTCATTTTCATGCATTTATTCATGGAGAATGGGAGAAAGTGAACCGGGCCCCAATGTGACCAAATATGACATTATTGTAAGCAGGTACAGTCTCAGCGCAGTACTATCAAAAACTACTTAGTACTAAGCGCATGTCCGTTAGTCCGTGGACGACCAGCTGCATCCCGCGAAGTGGTAGTACGCGTTCACCGGTGCTTCCTGACTACCGTGAGGTTGGCAAGTGTCCGTTTGCCATCCAATTTTATGTAGTTGCTACGCGAACATGAGATGAATGCAGGTTGAAAACTTGAAAAAATATACCTGCATCCACATGTTATAGTTGTCACATCGACACTCCAGCCGCCATCAGGTTGTCCTTCAATCTCCATCCGTGCGTAGTTGTCTCCCATTTGGGCTGTTTCTTGATTGCGCCCAGCTCTGGTAAATACACGCGAACGCAACCTCGTGACAGAACTCGCACCAAGTTCGGGTTGGGTGAAACAAGCAAGAACTTGATACTCGATCGGGTGTCTATCAGAAGTTCACGCTGGCGAAACTCCCTGACCCGCGCCTTCAGCTGCTGCGTTGCCTCGGGTACTTCTTTGAACGTTCTTGGAGTCACCGACTGGTGCCCACAACAATCCGCTAGCAGCTGTAGAAACACTCCAATCTTATACTTCGTCCGGAGTGTGTAGTCACGCTTGATTAAGCGGTTGAATTGTTCTACGTTTTTATCGTCGTTGCGTATCCACTTGGCGTATGGTAATACTGTCAGCGCCAAAACTCGCTCGACACCCATACACTGTTGAAGTAGCTTCGAAAACAAGTCAATTCCGGTTCGCGTGACCATTTGGCTAACACAATCCCAACTTGTTTGCCGATTACGTCTTGACTGCAGCAAAGTGGTGGTCGTAAATGTCTGCAATAAATTCGTTCACATGAGTAATCTGGCACACTCTTCAGTTTTTTTTCATGAACCTTCGCCATCACGTGATAGAAACACATCATGTACTTGAAGTCCGAATCCACCCCGAAAACTTGATCGACACCATTTTGCTGCGCAACTTCCGCGTCAGCAACAACGTACTTGAGCAGCAGTTGTTTTTGTTTGTTTGCGTAATAGTCGCTTGGTGGTTAGACCAACCAAGAAGGTGTTCATCAGAACCATTTCCAACATCCGGCTTGCCGTGCGCGTCTCGCTGCCAGGCGAGCGAAAACGGTGGGTGTCGGATATCGTTGGGCCGAACGCCAATTGGTCGACCGGAGCCAAGATCTCGTCGTAGTCGTCATTTCGGTGCAGGTTTTTTCGTCAAATGACTCACACACCACTGAACCTGGCGCAGCGTTGGCCTCTCTGCCTTTGCCAGACCATAACGCCGAGCCATGCCCATTCGGATGCGAGCTGGCTTCAATCCTTGGGTTGCCATCTCACGCTCGTAATCTTTCAGGCCGAGGTGTCAACTTGGGCTTGCTCGGCTCCCTGACGAGCGTCTCATGGCCACCAGTCTCCATGATCGTCACTCGATTCAGTTCTTGACAGGCGCGCACCTTTCCCCGCCGCGGACACGCTTCATATGGTGTTGCCGCCTTGCATGTTTCCGAAGAGCACTCCAACAACGGGTAGCGCATCTTGTGCGGTCTTGTCAGTGCCCACGCGGTGCACGGCACCAGGTGGCCTCGTGACGATGTAGAAAAATTCCACGTCTTCTAGGAGCATCTGGGAGTCTTCGCGGGCTATATCGCTGCAAGTGGTGGTCCAAGGAAGAGATGGGGGCATGTTGAGTCGAGCTGAGTCGTTCTTGTCTTGGTTAAAGCGCTAAAAAATTGAGTGTGAGGGTAGATCCACGACAGCAACTAGCTTCGATCTGGGCCGTATCTCTGATTCTATTGGTTGAATGTGGTATTTGCTATGGACCACTATTTGCTGAAATCGACTGGTGTGGACGCACCTGACTTTGGTGTGGATGCACCTATCGTAATGGGCCACGCGTTTGAATAATGTACACGATCCTGGTTTTCATGTGGGTCACGCGTGGTCAATGTGGTGTTATTGTGGATTTTACTTGAAATTTCCATGCGCGATTGGTTGAATCAATCGCCGGACAACCTCTCCAACTTGAAAATTATAATAAAGTATTATGTGTCAGAAGCTGGAATCGGGTCGACCACCCTAATAAATTTCTGCTCCTTTGGCTACTTGGCGATGCCAGTTTGCACTGCCGACCCTCATCAACGGAATCAGCATAGCCAACGGAACTGACGACGAAACTAGCCACGCCACTGCGGGAGGTGACCTACAGCAAGGTAGAATCTCTGAAACAATTGTGCCTTCAACTAGGGAGAGTTATGCTCCCACCTCAACACCCCCGAATGGAAACTCTCAACTAAGCCGGTCACCGTCTTCAGATCGGCACAGACAACCCACGTCGCCATACCCTCCGCGTAGACGAACGCCGTCAGCACAGTGGCGTACTCCGCCAGCAACTACTGCTCGTCCGGGGTCGCGAGCCTCCCAGAGAACGACTCCTTCGCCGCCACAACAACCGTGGCTTCAGCTTGATGTTCAGCCAATTGTCAAGAACACTTTTTCCCAGCGTGAAACATCGGGAGTAACCCTGGAAGATTTTTTCCCCTAATGGGTCTACGTTCGGTGAGATCATACAAAAGCTGTGGGGCCAGTTTCACCCTCGTATTAAGGGTCTTGCTGTGAGGCAGGAGGGCACGTGGGCCCTGGAAACGCCTTCCGTGGCATCCTGGAGTAAAGTGATGCAGTTCAAGTTGGGAGGCCATTTTGTCGACAACACGAAATCCCAGCAGTCTTGGAAGCGATGGTTGGCTTCATAGCGGGGGACACTATCAAGCTGCTAATATACGAGTACGGGATGGTTCTTGCAAAAACCAAAGACATGGCAGATTTCATGGAAGCTTGTATTCGTCATCAACATGTTGATCGTTCTGGGGCACCAGCGGAGCATTGCATTCGAGAGATGGTCGTCAAACTGCAAGAAGTTTGGTCAGCCACATTTCAAGGGTATTCGGTCGTGTGGCGAATGTGGGCCAGCGACATCGTTCGCAACCACGACCATTCTACTTGGGATACTGCGATCTTGGATCCCCCACCTGATTATGTTGCTCCTGAAACCCGCCGATTGACCAGGTGAGCAGCCGATGACAAGCCTATCTCGTTCGGCACATATGGCGCTTGATGGTGTTAATGCAGCAATTGTTGATAACGATCAACTACAGCATGATTTGGCTGCATTTAGGCAGCGCTTGGACTGTCAGCGACAGAGCTTAGATACGCGAAAATCCATTATTGAAGCGGTCTTGGCCGACATGCCACTCCCACCAGTGAACGATGTCATTGATCCGCTGGAACGACTGGAAAACATTGAGGATCACGAACCCCAAGAGCCGTAAAGTAGCTGTTAAAACTACAGCGAAAACCGTCTTTCAGTAAAAACTAGCTCTTCATCATCAGCACTGGTCCCGATTGCTGCAGACGATACGTCCCGATCCTCTCTTGCTATAACCCCAATTGGATCGAAATGACCTTGGATCTTCCATCCGCAATGCTAAGAAAAAAATTATACTGAACCCTTCAAACCGCTCAAATGTTTCCAGAACAAATGGAAGCAGGTCACGCCCACTCGTTTCAACGTAATGCCGTTGAAATGCCTTCTTCATGTACCCAAACATGTATTCAATGGGGTTGAAAAACGGACAATAGGCCGGCAGGAAGATAGACATAACACCAATGCTTCCCAGGAAATGCACGATCTCGGGATGCCTATGAATCGACGCTCCATCTAGAATCCAGACATAATTCGAGCCTGGGTACTGTCGAACTCTTCCTTTTGCACCGTAGACGAAGTCTCTACAGCACTTGACAAACTCAGCTCTATCAAACGTACCTTCACAATCGAAGAAATCCAACAGGCCGTTTACTCCAATAAACGCCAATGCAGAAATTCGAGGCTTGAACGTGAAATCCCCGCGAATGGCAACGGTTTCTCCCCTGAATGCATAGCCTCGTTTCGCACCATTCCACGGTTATCAAAAGAAACCTCGTCCAAGAAAACGAGTTCTCGTGACTCCAGTCAACATGACTTAACTCCTCCATAAGTCGGAAGATATCACGCTCCTTAATGTGCATTGCACGTCACTCCAACACTTTTCTCGTAAATCCACAATCGTGGATAATACGCCAAACTGGCGATTTTGATATGGAGACACTATGGGCACGCTTGAACGCGTCTTGGGCCTCACCTAAATAGGCTAGCGGTCGATCCGCAAAGAATGCGCACAACCATTCCCTGTGTGCAGCAGTAAACTTGACGTATTTCGAAGTTTGAGCGCGCTCGAATGTTCCGGTCTCCTCATACACATGGATCCAGTTGCTGATTGCCTTCACGGTTTTGTTAAACACGTGCGAAAGCTCTTTTTCACTGGGATAGGAAGTACGTTAGTACTGATAGGACAAGCCCAACAAGGATTAATTCGACGGGATGGCCGCTCTGGTATACCGGTTCAGATACCGGTGCCAACTGGACTCCCCAAAAGCCTTAATTCGACGGGATGGCCGCACCGGTTCCAGAACCGGTGTTAAGTTGCAGAGTCTCGTTTTTGCGAGCTCCATCAAGGTGGAGGAATTCTTTGTGTAATGACAGTTTTTACTTTGGAACAGTGATATGTATTGGGTAGAAGGTCACCCCTGCTGTGAATGTTCCCGGCGCAGATGCTGCGGCTGCGAAGCAGACGCAGGCGATGCGTTTTGCGGTTCAAAACTAAATATTAACTACGTCTAAGTGCTTTGTATATTTAGACCATATTTCTTACACTTTCTATCCCAGTCTCGCGTAGCCCTAGTTTTTAGTACCCCAGGCAGTAAAACCCGTAAAGACAGTGAAAAAATGTGTTCGGGTGCGCATGTTGCTTCGTGACAATAGCCTCCATGTTATGTTGCCAGCCCGACCGATCGCTAGACCACAATAACGTCAAATCAACTGCATATTACCACAATATTCGTCATTAACAGTTCTAAGTAGGGCCTCTTCTTGTATCCTACCGCAACGTAGTGTCCGGCGAGCTTCCAGCTAGATATTTCTCTCGTTTGACGTCTCAGCGAACAAAATGGCGGAGCTCGAACTGCGCCGTACTGGTTGCTGCGAAACAGCCAGCATAAGCTTCATTAGGCGCCAGTCCAACTTAGTATGCGAGTTCATCCGATTACCTTGGCCAAAGTGTTACGATGTCCGCACTGGAACTTGGGACTGCTCTGTCAGCGACTATACCACCTCTGGAACTTGTACTGCTGCTTCGGGCAGCGACTACGCACGCCACGGGAACTTGAAGCTGCTGCTGCACGCCATGGGTACTCGGAGCTGCGGCTGGTGCAGGCAACGACGACGACTGCCGACGACAACACAGCCACACGCGATGGAAACTTGCTCTGGGGGCACAGGAGAGAATTTGACTGGTAAGCAGTTTCAGCCAATCAGAAGGGCTCGTGTCATTTGCTGTTGATTCGCTCAATATCTCTGATTTGGTAAATTAAACCAAAATCCACAATACATAATCGCCAAACCGTCGTGTGTTTATCCGGTTCTGTCCGAGGGTATGGCAACAGGATCTCGGATGTAGTGACGAATTACATACCGTATCGCCATATTCATTGGCGACGTTAAATTATAGGCAGTATCTTAAATGAGCCAATCACAATCACCAAAACTGACATTGCAGTTTTGAATGTAGCCTTGGACATCGTTAAAGCCCTGGTTGCCACATTGCAAGGCGGTACGTATGGGGCGACCATCCATCAAGGAAAAGGGAAAGAAAAGGAAGCGGTTTAAGCGGGTTGTTGTAGACTGCTTTAGCAAACACTTCTATGCTACTGAACTAGGTTGAGTTTTTACGGCAGATTTCTTCACGTTGGAAGCAGGCAGCGATTCCTCTCGATCGAGGATTGACGCGCATACCGCAAGGAGACGGGTCATCCGCAGGTGAATCGTTTGAAAGGTGGGATTACCGCATATCGGTATCAGCCACACACATGAAGATGTCTTGCTGGAGCAATGAATCATCCATTTCGCTGGTATGTACCCGTGCAGATTGAAGACTAAGCAGTGAATTGCGCCCAGGTGATATGCCTTCAATTCGGTAAGAAGCAACTCCCCTGACCAAAGAGCCTTAATAAAGGAAGCAAAATACTCTCTCGCATCGCGAAAGGGTTAACGTGAAGTCGGAGTTCGGTTCCAGAACCGGTGTTAAATGCGCTGCAGAGTACCATCTCTCGACAGTTCTTGGTTTTTGCGAGCTCCATCAAGGTGGAGGAATTCTTTGTGTAATGACAGCTGTGGCTTTTAAAAGAGGGTATAATTTTGATGTTGCTGTTAAATAACCGAGGAAATGTTCATGACTCAGTTATTTGAGATATAATTTAAAAATCGAGCACAAATCGCTGTTTTGTAGACGGCTCGGCCAAAATATTGCAATCGACAAATATATATTTGTAGATAAAATAAAACCCAACCTACAGTTGGAACTCAGAAACGTAAGTGACGCGGTGTGCAATCCCTTGGTAACACGCGCAGCAAGCATTCGACGTCCAAACGAGCTAGGCCGAGGCGGCAGCCTCCGTGGCCCAAGTTGCTCACCGAAATATTTACTGCACTTCAAACCTTTTCAAATTCTCTAAACTAAGTCTGAATATTATACAATAATAATTTTCAGCTGTGGGGCAAGGCTTTTGAGCTCCCAAGATATCAAACTTTTCGTGCTTCTTCTGTCCGCGGTGTGGGTGCTGGTCCTGGCAATGCAATAGAGTTACACATTGTACGTACAGCCCGACAGGGATTAGTTCGTCAGTATGTGGACCACCCAACTCGTATATAGCGATTCCTTACAAATTTCAAGTACTGTATAGCATATGTCCATCCGGACGATATGTTCATCCGGACACCAATATCTACCAATGAACGAAGGAGAATTTAATTAGTTATTTTACAGATAACCATTTGTTCATCCGGAGAGTGCTATTTTTGTACGAAGCGTCAGAGGATGGAGGGAGAAGCCGCTCGCCATTTCCAGACACACTCCAGACTGAAAGCACCATGTGACGCGAGGTGACTGTACAAAAAAATTCACAGCACCTGTCCCAGCCATCCACTCGTGAAATCCGATACAAATTGACCCCAAAAGAGACCGTACTGCGCTCGAGTCCAAGTCCGACGCGAGCTGACACATGTACATTTCAAGTGGCTTCCAAACTGTCCAAGAAGAAGGCACTCCAGATGAAGATCCACCAAGGCTATACTGACGCCAAGTGAAGCGCTGAGCTCGCCTGATGATCGCGTCTCCAAACGAGGTTTTCGCCTTTCAGACGAAGATTCGTAGGCTGTTTTTAGGGTCACCACCGGGTCTGGTCTCGCTCCCGGGTCTTGTCGGAGGCGAGACCCACAAGCGAGACCCCTGCGGAGAATTGTCGCGGGTCTCGCTTGTGGGTCCCAGCGAACAAGACCAATAAATTTCAAAACATAGAAAATACATGTATTAGTCGCTAAATATTTGAGTTGGGGTGCAGGCAAATGCTCATTCGCAAAACTGCCAACGACATCCCACGCTTTCGTCTGCCCTCGCTGCGGCGCCACGCTGCGCTCCAAGCGCAACCTCAAGGTCCATAGAACACGTCGCGTGTGCCGCGAGACGCGCAACCCTAACTTGCGCGTCAAGAGGCTAAAAAAGCGAAGGCCAAGGCCCAAGCTGCCAACACGGCACGCAAGCGAGCCGTCTACGCCACCAAGTGAATCAAGTGCTACATTTGCACTGATTACGCAGCTCGCGTGGTCCGCTCCAGCAATTGCGAGCACGCACTGCACAAGCGGTGCTTCAAGATGTGTGAAACGGCGCATCATCAGGGCGTGCGCGAAGATTACGGGCCCCGTGACGATGTGCCTCCTTGCCCATTCTGTAGGCAAACATTCAACATAAAACCGTGAATACAATTACCGGGGCATTTTTGCGATAACTAATATTATACTATTTCATAGAAAGGCGTTTCCTTAGGACTCCAACTGCCAATAATTCAACCTGATGCATGCGATCTTGCATACCAAAGATTATGAATAACTGTTGTGCAAGTCATTTACCGTCGACTGTTTGGTCTTTCTTTTCTAACTCTAATAACAAAATGTTGCATTTGCTTTCGACTGGACTGTCGAATTTGACACTCTAAAATCTCCAGTTTTGGGCAAATCTCATGCAGTTTTGCGCAAAATGCAACGATATGATTGCTACATTGTAGAATGATATAGTAAAACGCAGTCAAGAGCTAGATCAGTGTTACTATGTTATCTCTGTGGGATACTGTGGTGGTAGCTAAAGGCGTTGCCAACTTGGGATTGAGAGACACTTCTATTTGTTATCGATCCCCTTACTGTTGAACTGAGGTCCTCACTATACAATTCGCATCCAGCAGCTCGCCTCAGGTTTTCGACTTCTACGATGGATCAGGGTCAAGACTGAGAATCGGACTCGTCCCATGAGTACCAGAGCGGTTCTGAAGGTGAAGATGATGAAGAAGCAAGCGTTCATGACAACGGGGAAGAGAACAACGACATTGGTGTGCAACAAGATCGTGTCGAGCGCCGCGACTATGAAGACGTTGAAGCCCGCGGTGGTGATGTTGAAGGTCCTGACGACGACGGAGTTGAAGGTGGCATCAAGGGTGAAGATGGCAATGGGGAAGCTCAAGAATATACGGAATTCACTGCTGTAATTGTCCGAAATGGGTATCGCTATACTCGCGCCAGAGTTTCTTCGAGGAAGATTACGTATCGCTGCAGCATGTACCGCAGAACGCAATGTCGCGGAAAACTCGAGTTCAACCTGGCTACGTCGACATTTGGGAATTCGGTTCGACACACATGTCGTGACGGGCAGCATCCAGTACTGGTAGGTCGTGATATAACCAACCAGATGACGGCGGCGGTGTATGAGCTAGCGATCCGTCATCTTTCTACTACGGCACAGCGTATATGGGAGATGGTCGATACCGAGTTCTATCGGGAGGACAACGACGAAGCTATCCATGGTATCACGCATGAACAAGTGATTAGACGTGTTTTCAGAACGAGACGCACCCATTTCGGCGGAAACGTGTATGCAATGGTGTAGGTTCCTCCTTCGTGCTTCGTGGGAGGTACGACACAGATCCTCTTCCAGTTCCAACACGTTTACTATCACGACCAACACCTTCAACGGTTGATTGGGTGGGCTTATCCCCGTCTAATGGAGCTACTCATGTATCCTGGGTCATCTGTCTTCGTTGACGGAACTTTTCGTTCGAGGTACAACGTACCTCGTCCTTTTCGACAGTGTCTTGTGATGATGGTTGATGATCCTGCCAGTCGACTGTCCGTTCCGGTGATGTATGTGGTGACCACTGGAATGCATGCCGAAGGTTATCGCAAGATAATGATGTTCGTCGCAAACTTGTTCCAAGGACGTCTCCGCCCTGCTCGAATCGTCTGCGACTTTGAACAAGCGCTAATCGATGCTGTTGGCTCCCAGTTTCCGGAAGCTCGTTTGGTGCGGTGCCTTTTCCACTTTAAGCAAGCCATCCGTAGACGAATGATCAAGCTACATCTCAGATCAGCTGCTGTTTCGATTGCTATGGAGTCGGGCATGCTGGATATGCTGACTGTCATACCTCCAACCCAAGTTGACCCGCTCGGTATCGAGTATGTCACTCAGCAAATTCGACGAGAGTGCTCTGCCAGGTCCGTTGCGTACCCAACCACAAAGTGGCAGCGATTTTGGATTAACTTTCGCCGGACATGAATTGAACGATACGCGGTGGACTTGTGGAGCGTCTATGGCATGGATCTGACAACTGTTTCTCGGACTAACAATCCACTGGAGCGCTGCAACCGCGAAATGAATGCCGCAATTTCGTCGCCTCATCCTAACTTACCTTCTTTGTGGGTGTCATTGACACGCTCTCCCAGCGGTACGTTCGACTGCTGTCAGATATATCGAATGGACGCGCAACAGCTCCCGCCCGGTACGAAATTGAGCTCCCTACTCCAGTTAACCTTGCGCGAGGACGAGCTCCACGACAGCGAGGACGACTCCAAGGCACGTCTGGAGGAACTGCGCCGACAACTAGAGCTCAAAGAAGTGACCGAACCAACAGAGCGCCCGTCGTGCTGAAAGAATATACACAAGCAACGTCCGGACGCTCAGCCCGACGCTCGCAACGATCGGCTGTAGCCCCCTGAACACACACACACATCGCTGCATGCACATCTCGATATCTTTCACTTCGATTAAAAACAAATTATTAACTTCAATTTACATTCATTATACATTAAGCAATATTTTTACGTTGTACTTATTATTTCAGGTCTTGTTTGGGACTGGTCTCGCCTTTGGGTCTCGTATGAGGCGAGACCCAAACACGAGACCGGGCCCGGCGGTGACCCTGAAAAAATCTTCCCGAAGATTTGCAGATCCAGACGAGGGTCCAGGATACTGGGTACACGGTCCGTACCCAGTAGGAACCTTCCAAATTTTCACCATACTTCGACCAAGATATTCCCGACCGACCAAGACAACCGGCCAGGATGTGCAATGCACAAAGGGTCGCCCGGGTACCACTTATGTGATACGGACCGCCAGACTGCCTGACCAAAATTACGCCACCTGAGTCTATAGTGAAACCAAGACAAATGCGCCTCCTTCCAGAGGGAGCCCATGTAGATGCCCTTTCAGAGGGAATTGTAGCAGAGAATAACTAACAGAGAGTTCGTTTTGCCAGCAAGTGCACAAGTGCCTACCGGAATCCCGTTCAGTTGGCCCAGAGGTGCTTATTCGTAGATCGAGTTTCGGATTCTCCCCAGCCGGAAGAAGAAGTCGAAGTGCGGGATGTTGCATCGACGGTCAAGAACGAAGGTCGCTGTCCACGGTCCAGGAAGACGTTGTGCTTGAGGACGCGAACGTGTCTTCGCAGACGTCACCTACGCCAGCGCCGTCGCAAGTTGTTCATGAAGTTGCTGTGGCTGACGCTCCGAATGTCGCTGCCCAGACGCCAGTCGTTCCGAATGACATCGTCTCGAGTGCAATGGTTGAAGTACGTTCGGATGCTGGAAGTGATCGCAGAGGAGACGCCCAGATGACGGAGGCCCAAGCGAAGAGTTACGTGGCTGATCAAGTTCGCCGTTGGGAGAGGGACGAATCCGAAAGGTGTGTTCCTCCCAACATCAAGTATGACTGACCACAAGTTCGTTTGGATCCGAAGTCATTTCTGAATGCCGATCTCAACACGTCTGAGTACGTCAAGCGTCGGACGACTATGCCAGTGCAAGCTGCAGCTTGGATTTCCGAAACGCAGTTACAGCGATCGACGTTCGGAACCGCGCATGATCTGACTGCCATTCTGATTCCGCCCGAGATGTTTTCTCCACGCGAATGCATCGCAGTTTTGCAGACGCTGCTTTTCGAAGCTGGATTCGGTTTTGTGAACCTGGTTCCGGGATGGTTTCGAACGCAAGTTGGAAAAGTCCCAACGGATGTGGTTCGAGAAGTGGTTGGGAAGCTGCTGCAGTTTCTGGCGGTGCAGTCCGGTTCAAACGATAGAAAAACTCCAAAGGAGATTCAGACTTCTTCTGGAACATAGTATAATACCGTTCCGGGTCCGGGATCTTCGCCTTGCAGTACATGCTGCGGAATGCCTTCAGGAAGCGTCTCCAGTTTCGACGAGTCCTCGGTGGGAGGTTGGAACGCCAATCTCGAACAGAAGACGACAGCTTGAGCTTGAACTCTGCTGCCTTGTTCCGATCGGTCCATCCACCTTGGGCAGCAATACTCTGGAATCTCTCAACCAGCGAGTTCGAGTCGTCAGTGGAGCCTTCTCATTGAAGTCTTCTAGACTGCTCGCATTCACATACGGTCGGAAAGTGAAGACAGTCGAATCGCCTTTTGAATCCTTTCCCATTACGGCAGGCATTGTTTCCTCGAAAGAGCTGCTGTCATTAGAGTCTGACGAATCATCACTGGAGCTCGAACTGGGGTCTGAATCAGAAGGATCGCCACGACGGCGTTCGGACTTCCGATCTCGATCCTTTCGTGACTCCGACTTCTTGGGTTCCGGCTTGGACTCACTTCTCCGTCTGAACGAACTCTGTTTGGAATTCTTTCCAGACGGAGCGAACTTGGAATCTCCAGACGGAGACTCAGTCTTGACGGTTGCCAAAGCTTCGGCCGCCTTCGTTGATGTTCCTCGCGTCGACTTCACTGCATTCGCCTTTTGTATGGTCGCCTGCAGTTGGGTCGCAAAGAATTCATCGGAGTTCTTGACATCATGTCGCACATGTCCCATGTTTACGCCACTCTGTGCCTGACTGGATTCTGGGTGCAAAGTTGCGCGACCAGTATCTAGCTGTGCTTGTGTTGCTGAATCAGGTCCGGATGTTGCACGAGTTCCTTGAGGTTGGGACACGGTTGCACGAGCGTCGCGCAACTGACCAGTGAGAAACTTCTGAACGTTATTCGCCGTCTCCCGCTCTTGGGCGTGATTGACACGCAAGGCTTGGAGTTCCTGCTGGAGGACGGCCATGGCGGCCGCCATGCGCTAGGCTTCCTCGGCTTGATGGGCTTCTGCTTTCGCGCGATACTGTGCCGGCATCGCCTCCGCGCGTTCTCGTTCCAAAACGGATGTTCTCGGCCAGAGTCGCTTCCAGATGATTTGCCACGGGACGTTCCAGGACAGCCTCCTGTGGAAACCGTACGGGTTCAGGCTTCGGGGCAACATCCTTCAGCTGCGCTTCGACCATCCGTCCCAGTTCCTGCTTCAGGCTGAGTCCGAGTCGTTCCAACGTGGTGCCTTGGGGCTTCTCCATCCGAGATACTGCGTCCTGCACTTGGTGCATCGTGTTCAGAGCCACTTGCGTAGCTCCAGACGACGCTGATATGGCAGACGTATTCGAACGGCGTGACCTTCCAGAGCGGCTTGAGCGAACAGAGTGTCGGGAAGGAGATCGCGATCTGGACTGACGCGAGCGTCTACTTCCGGATCGACGGCGTCTGTCGTCCCTGTCCGACTCATCTGAAGGTGAGCTGGGCTCTTCGCGACGACGACGTGCTCGGTCTCCGACTGGAGCTTCCGCTTTTCGTGCGTGGATAACTGGCCTTCCAGACTCTGTCATAACCACATCGTCCGGAGTGATCTGCGTCGGGACTGGAGAGGTGAGCCCGTGTACCACGAACGTACCACGTCCAACTTCACTCGGAGTATCAACTCCAGAAGCTTGAGCGGTCATCGCGACTGCGGCCGGAGGAACGTACGGCATGTGCGATCCAGCATCTCTGCCGGAACTCCAACCGGACGTGTCCGTCGAGCTGTCACGAGACGTCAGTGATCCAGACGTCGCACTCGGAAGTGATTCATCTGAGCCCGCGGACGTTCCGAACAGACTTTGGGTTGATCTCGAACTTGGTCCAGACGACGTGTTCCAACTGGATGCAGCACTTCCTTCCGGACCAACTCCAGGCTGATTCGACACTGTGGACGACGGGAACGACAGGAGCGACAACGGCGACGGGATCGACAACGGGCGTGGCGGATGGTGTTGAGGTCGTTTGGACTCAGGCTCGGCGCTGGGTCTGCGAGGACTTCGCACCTTTCGGAGCCCGGCCATCTTGAGCTTCAACACGAATTCTCCTCCTAGAAGAGTAGCTTCGTCATCCGTCAGTAATATACCTTCGTCTTCTTCTCGACTACTGTCTTCCAGTTGGAGAAACGCCGACGCGTACGGATCCCTGGTACTGCGATGCACCACCAGTTGGACTCTAATCTCCTCGACATGCTGGACAAACTGTCTCCACTCGATCATCTCCACCGGATAAGGCTGACATTGACTTCAGGAGGAAGAGCAAATATCGGGAAAGTCATATCAAGATCTTCACGAAGCGACTTCTAGACTCGCGTCTCAGATCGACACTCCAAGGACAGAAGATGAATGGTCTGAAGGAGCTGGAGTTTGTCCTGAAACAACATGAAGATCTGGCCCGGGATGACGACATGGATGTCCAGCCGGCGAAGCCGCGTGATTTCCGAGCAGATAACGTCCAACGGGATCGGTTCCGCCCGAACCGTACAGGCCAAGCTTATGTTGTTCAGAATGAAGACGATTCCGATGAGAATGATGACAAACAAGTGCGTTTCCAAGAAGAAGTCGAAGAAGTCCCCGACCGAGCGCCTACACCGACAGCTGTCGCTGCTCCAAGTGAGGTGTCTACTGAAGACACATCGAGCGGAGGCCTCGTTTCGAAGCAGGACTTTTTGGAGGCAGTGTTCCGTGTGATGGAGAATTCCGGTTGGAGACCTCCACCCCCCGACTTCCGTTCGGACTCGCGAACACCACGATTTGGAAACCCGAACGCATCTCAGTTTTGTTCGAACTGCGAAGAATTTGGGCATTCGACTGAGAATTGCTGGACGAATATCAAGTGCGATCGTTGTCATCGAACCGGACATCCAACCCGAGTGTGCAAGACTCTGCCGTGCTCATACTGCAACAAGTTTCACCAAGGCGAATGTGAAGAATGGAAAGTTTTCCAGAACATCAAGGATCTCGCTCGACAAGGTGCGCTACAAGGCCTGCCGTCCTCCATCCAAGCTCACCTTTCGGAAGGGGACGCCAGTTCTGGGGAGAAACCGTTAAACCAGTAAGCCCGCTGGATAGGGATCCAGAACGCGCCGGGCTCAAGAAACCCCTGAACTGTGTGTCTTAGTGTACGTTGGTCCTGAGTTGAGACAACGAAACCGAGTTAACCATCAATGCATGAACGTGATTCAAGAAGACGTTGACCCCATTTCCAGCCGACCTTATTTGGATCGATCTCGTCCGGAAGAAGAAGACCTCCAGCTCGATAATTATGGCGAGGAGGTGCCTACAGAATTTCGTTTGGGACCGGGACAACGATATGGCTGGTGGGTGGATCACCGTTCGGATGACACGAAGAAAATTGCGATGGTTCACGGTGCGGTGAATGATCACAGGACCGGTATCCTTCTGGACTCCGGAGCATCTGTCTGCATGATGAGTTTGGACCTTGCGCGTAGGCTCAAACCCCAATTGATGTTTTGCAAACAGCTCCGGGTTTCTGGATTAGGAGGCGTTCCGACGATTATAACTGCGAGAACCGAGGTGAAGATCACTCTGGGTCCAAGAGTTGTTTACGTTTTGGAACTGTGGGTGGCGAACATCGGTGAAGGTGTTGATGTCCTGTTGGGAATGAATTTCATGTACTCGGCTGGTGTGAGGTTGTGCGCTCGAGAAGGGCTAGTACAGCTTCCAGACGAAGAGACGGTTTTGTTGCTTGGTCGAGACGAAGATCATCTGCACCGAGGCTTAGACATATCTGTCCATCCAGATGACACGTTGTATCTCCGACCAGGTGGACATGCCATCGTTCGGATCCGCTATGGTCAGAGTAATTCTCAGCGGGAAGTTGTGTGGGCTGGTCGAGGCGATCGGTGGGTGACTCAAATCATCTATGGTGCGAAGTCCTGGCCAGTGGCTGTGAAGTTGTGAACATCTCCGATAAGGATCTGGTGATTGACGCGCGGACCTCCGTCGCTCGAGTCATCGAGTATGGATACTTTCCAACCGCTGGTCGATTTGTCCGACCGGGGCTCCGGAGGTACAAGGAGTGGCAAGTTCTCATTTACGAGAGCACTAACTCCGCCCGTGCTAAATGGCAGGCCGAGCGTCTGGAAGAGTTGGCTAGAGGGCCCGAACCACCATGTGTCGAGACTCCCAAGTATCAGTGGCCTACGCGACTGATGATGAGATCTCCGGCCGGAAGCGGCGAAGTCCGGATGGCTCGACTCCAAAAGCCACCTGCACAGCTGCGGGTGAATCGTCGGGGTGAGGCTGAAACAGAATTAAGTCGGGACGTTGAAGTCCAGACGGATGCAATTCCAGAAGAAACTCTGGTTGAAGATCCACTCGAGGATGACCTTCTTTCGGAGTCGGAGCATGCGCTGGACGGTCCAGACGATGAACTACTGGACGGTGATGAAGGTCAGAATGAAGCTGTCGATGATGTCCTTGAAGAGAAGACGTCAGTCTCGGAGGGCGAACCCGACTCGGAAGATGCCGAATGTCCGAGTGTCGACGCCGATCCGGATGGAGAAGTTGATTCAGATGGGGATGAATTCTTCGACTCGATCAGTGCGAGTGACGGTTTCGATGACTGTGAGCTCTGTGATCTTCCCACTCACGCTATGCCGGGTACTCCCGTCCAGAAGCTGGGAGCCGAGTATGAAAGGTGTATGCGTGTGAATGCGGAAGAGCTCGATCTGGAACCGCCTGTGTATATGCACGAAGGCAATGACCTACTTTCGCAGTTGAGAGACCAGTTGGCTATTCTCCCGGAGATTCAGGAGCTAAGTCCGACATGTGATATCGAGATGGCGAATGTTGGTGAGCCTGGAGAGAGTTCTCCAGCCGCACAAAAGAAGCTTCGGGACATTCTCAAGTACCATCGGTCTATCTTTCTTGGAGATGGAAATGCAGCTCCGGCTCCAGCCAGAGGTGTAATTTGTGACTTGGATGTCGAAGACGCCAAGCCGGTGGCTCAACGTGCGAGGTCCATCGTTCCTCACTTGGCAGTGAAAGTATATGAGCTGCTGAAGAAACTTCTGGAGACAGGTCTGATTGAGCACTCGGAATCTCCATGGGCTTCTCCGATCGTCATCGTTCTGAAGAAGAATGGAGTCGACATCCGGATGTGTATTGACTATCGGATTGTGAATGGCTTCATTACTCTTTCGAATTACCCGTTGCCGTTGATCGATGATTTGCTAATTGGCTTCGAGAGTGCGATGTGGTTTATGAGTCTGGACATGGCCAGTGGATTTTGGGCTATCAGAATGTCTGAACGAGCAAAGCTGATCTCAGCTTTTGTTTGTCCGTTTGGACATTTCCAGTGGGTTCGAATGCCATTTGGACTCAAGAACGCTCCACTCGTGTACCAGTCAGTTATCAACAACTGTCTGTGGGGATTTGTCCGATTGCCGCCTGAGGAGGAAGCCGAAGTGGATCAAGATGTCTTAGATTTTCTCCAGTTGGATGTTTCCAGTCGGAAGAGACTCGGACCCAGAAATAGCTCCTCTGACCGAGACGATGACAGTGTTCCAAAGGAACATTCCTGCGCCATCGCAGATGGGACCTGTCCTGGGACGGAGTTCTTACATCGAAGATATTGCTCACGGAGCACCAACTTGGGACCAGCTGTGTGATGACTTAAATGCTCTTCTCTTCAGATTGAACATTTCTGTGAGTCTTCCGAAAAGTGAATTTGGAAAACGATCCATCCCGTACCTTTCACATGAAATAAGTGCTGAAGGTATTCGGGCGACCCCCAAGATTGCGAAAGGAGTTGCAGACTTGCCCTTCCCGAAGACTCTGAAAGGAGTTCAGTCATTTCTTGGAAGCCTGAACTATTACCATAAGTTCATCGAGGATTTCCCTGTGGTGGCCGCTGTGTTGTATGAACTTTCAGATGAGCAAGTGCGTTCCGGACGAGATTTATCCAGAGCGAAGGAAGCGTTCGAGATTCTGAAACGGAAAATTGTTTCGACTCCATTTTTTACTTCGTCATCCGGACCGAACCAAACCGTTCGTCGTCATCCCGCATGCCAACCAATGGGCTGCGTGTGCAGTGCTGGCCCAGGAATACGATGGAGTTCTCCAACCAGTGAGGTATACCGGTCGCGTTCTGAATGATTCTGAAGTACGCTATCACTTTGCGGAAAAGGAGGTCATTGCGATCCTAAGGGTACTCCAAGTGTTCCAGCCGCTCATCGGAAATGCTCCGCTGATCATCTACACTCGGTACTCCGTTCTGAAGTGGATCATCAACTCGAAGTCGGCAGATGGAAGATGTGTCCCATGGGGACTCACGCTTTCCCACTGGAAGATGGATATTCGGAAGATCCAAAAGGACGAAGACGGATTAGCTGCAATCATGGGTGCTGGTATCACACCGAGAGAACATCTGGACGAGATCGCTGAGTCGCTAATTCCGGCGAAGGGACATGTCAAGACACCTCCAGTCATAAGTATCGAGATGTTGCAATCGGATTACGAAGGTATTGTTTTAAGCTTCGACGGAGGTGTTCAGAGCAAGATTCGAAAAGGAAGTTGCGGATGTATCTTGTGGAAGCTTCCCGGTTGGAAGACTATTGAGGCCAAAGGCTTCATTCTGAACGACGTCACTGTAAATGACGCAGAATACCATGGTCTTCTGAAAGGAATGACTATGGCTTCCCACCGGAAGATCGAGAAGCTAGTGGTAGTTGGAGATTCCCGGATCATCATTCAACAGGTGCAAGGGACGATCAACTGCAACACACCTCATCTCCAGCGGCATCTTGCGGAGGCTGAAGTTCTGAAGACCAAGTTCCAGTCGGTGGTGTTCGTGCATCTCAAACGAGATTACAACGAGGCTGCAGATTATCTGACCACTAAGACTCTACTTCTTGGAGAATCCTGGGACGTCGAAGATGAGAGTGACATTACACACATGGAACGTGTCTCTAGACTAGCTGAGAAGATGATGAAGCCTGAAGATCTTTCTGCTGGAAGTGAACATCCTGAAGCTGTCCAGATGGAAGCGGCATCACCAGGTCCGTAGTCAGCACCCTTACCGCATAATGCCCGAGTGATGGCTGTGCTAACACGGTCAGCTCCCAACATATCGATCCACCCGAGACGCCGACAGAATCTCCTGATGATGCTCCGTTGGGACCGCTTGAATTCCAAGCGGAAAGATGGCGTCGCATCCGAGTCCATCAGGACGAAGACGAGTATCTGTCGGAGATCAAGTCTTTTTCTGAAAGGAGATTTCGATCGGTTCTCTCGTAGGCGTCTGAGGAAGATCGCCAAGGTCGCAGATCTGTTTGCATTAGACACTCGAGACATTTTGTATCAATTGGCTCGATCCACCAAAGATCGGCCGAGGGATGCTTCAGATGAACCGCGGCTAGTGGTTCCAAGAGGACTTCGTCTGGACATGCTTCACTATGCCCATGAAGATTACCAAGGTGGGCATCAAGGTGTCACTCGAACTCACGAGCGATTACGTTCGGAGTTCTACTGGCCTGGAATGTATGCAGATGTTCAGCGGTTGTCAAAGAATGCGTCGATTGTGCCAGTGGAAAGTGAAGACCTCCAAATGAAGGACCGTCACCGGGAAACATCGAGCCGAGACGTCCGTTCGAAGTGGTGTCTATGGATTTTGTGACTCACATGCCGAAGTCCGAACGAGGAAATACTTTCTTTCTTCTCTTCCAAGACGCGTTTTCCGGATTCGTCATGTGCAAGCCGATGAGTTCAACTACAGCTCAAGACGTTGCGGAGTCTTATGAAGAGTGCGTTTTTCGGAGGTTTGGAGCTAGCTCCCTCCTTAGACATGATCAGGACCCCAGGTTTATGAGTGAGGTGTTCACAAGGTTTCGCGAGCTTTTGGGAAGTCGTCAACGAGCTACTCTCGCATATCGACCTCAAGCCAATGGTCAGCAGGAAAGATCTGTCCAAACGGTGGTCCGCAGTATCCGAGCGTATATTGCCGAAGCAGACCAAAGCGACTGGGACGACCATGCGGAAAGACTCATGTTCGCACTGAACACGTCATTCGACGCGACTCGTTTGGAAACGCCGTTCTACTTGGTATACGGTTGGGACGCTCAAGGGACGATATCAGCTATGCTCGGCCCGAAGCCGTCCAGTGTCCAAGAGAAGACCGCGTACGAATGGAGACGGAAGTTGCAGCGAGAATACAGTTATGCGAAAGCATGTGCTGAGGACTTGCAGAAGAAAGCGTAACGTCATCGTTCGGAAGTCCAAACAGAGAAGTGGAAACAGCTTTCTGAAAGGCTGAAGTCTGGATTCAAGGAAGGTGATGCTGTATGGCTATACATTCCAAAAGTTCAGACGGGGTTGAGTAAGAAGTTGGCTCACATGTGGCACGGACCGTTCCGAATTGAGGAAGTACATGATGACTTCCGGGTGAAATTGCAAGTCAAGGACACCGGGTATCGTGTTAACCCTTGGGTGCACATCAGCCGCTTGAAACCGCGAGCACTTTTTCCGAGACGACCGACCGCGGAAATCCAAGTTGAGGAAGACGATGATTTCGATGCAGAACTACTTCCAGAAGACAGTTCGGAATCTGATTCCGAAAGAGACGAGTACGAGGTGGAGAAGATTCTGGATATGCGCTGGTATAAGCGCACTCGTACTTCTAAACGGAGGAAGGAATACCTGATCAAGTGGAAGGGATATGATGAACCTGAATGGCTACCGCTGGCTCAACTCAGCTGTGGTGCATTGCTCTATGAATTTGATCAAGGAGCACGTGCAAGAGCGAGATTCCAAACGATGCAGGCTGGAGATGATCATCCCCAAGCCTAGTCATTTCCAGCCGGAAGCCTAAAACTGTTCTGATTCGACCCCAACCCGACTGACTTATGAATGTGAACCAATGGAATTTTTACTTGATTATATTATGGAGATTTCGACTTGTGGATTTTTCGGAGTTTGGAAGATGCTGACCATGTCAGTGGAGATGAAGGTATGAAGTGATGAGTTTCGAAGACTGAAGCCGTGACTACGATTTGGCGAGAGTTTGTGAAGTGTCATGTATTGGTTAGACGGTACTAGACAGACATCGGAACGAAATTGGAAACGAGCAACAAGTGTGATGAAGTGGAAATGACTGTGTATTGCAGACGTTAACATGTAGTATGCATGCAAATGGAAACGACTAGACTACGTCTGGAAGAAAACACACTTGGTTGGAAACCGCTTCATCACTAGTACTCGATGATGGGATTACGCTCTCCAGCCGGAATAAGCTTGGCGCGAATGCTGGCTGGAAGGTGGGCGATCCGCTCCTCGTCAGTCTTGCAGTAAGACCACTGCGCGCGTCAGGCTCCGTTTCGTCGACCATCTTGAGCTGCTCCATCAACGTGTAACGTTCCGAAGTCCCCCGGCTTGAAGTGCTCCTTGTCTAGAAGAATCCAATAGCAAACGCGTTTTGGATACTCCCAAACGCCAGGCTCGTAGAAAAGCGACTTAGCCATTCCACTCTTGACAAGCTGCTTCTGCTTGGTGACGACCCTCTTCCGGATGGACTCGTGTTGAGCCGCCCGATGTTCGTACATCTTCTCCGCGAGATCATAATCATAGCCATCTCGAAAAGGTCAGGCCGTCACGCCGAAGGTGAAAAATCAGCCAGTGTAACGCCATCCAGACAGCCCGCAAGTTCGAGGAGTACATGAACGAGTTCCACAAGTCCAGACCATCAATTGAAGCTTGGTTCAGCTC
This sequence comes from Phytophthora sansomeana, assembly GCA_032158285.1. Classification (NCBI taxonomy): domain Eukaryota; phylum Oomycota; class Peronosporomycetes; order Peronosporales; family Peronosporaceae; genus Phytophthora; species Phytophthora sansomeana. Next base: position 278,653 of record JAPDHH010000237.1, read on the forward strand.
CGAACGACGATGAAACATCAGCTCCTTGACCCGATGCTTGTAGAGGTCTTCCCAAGGCTTCTTCTTGAAGAAATCACGAACTTCTTCCAGGTCGAAGCGGTGCTTGACAATTTCCATGTCGTGGCGATTCAGGACGTAATCCGGGAAGACCCAACGTCTGAATGGGACGTTTGCAGTTGGAGATGCCCACTTCACTCGGACACCGTTGTGCATCCGCCATTGAACCCTTGGACCCGGAACCTCGACCACCTTCTTGTCTTCGACCGTGAATCCTTAAAAGGCTTCCGGGCGAGAGCCGTGGCGGTGATCGTCCGCTTAGGAGTCTTCGGCTTGACGAGAGATGGCACAATCTCTTCGGGAAGAAGTTCTTCAGGGCCCGTGCGCGGACGCTTGGCAGGGGAACAGCAATACGTAA